>CM077104.1:29818644-29828707 GCA_039619505.1 Cimex hemipterus | reverse complement strand
TGATATTTATTTTCGAAAGGCACCTGTGGGTGCCACCAGTGTTTCCAGTTACAATATTTTGGCTTTATAATTACCGAGTCCCCGCCACACACGCACTTTTTACTAAGCCTTTTTATTGATCTCTGTTAAAGCAAGATAATCAGTGCACAAAATGAAGCATTAAGTCTTATCGATTTTAATGGCAGCATACTCAAGTTTTGCTGTAAATGCCTCTGTGAATTCGCAGGTTAAGTAATGACACATTCGTTCTTTCTTCCGAAAACAACGGCCAATTCCAAGAATAGCATTATGTTATCCCGTAAATCATTGGAAAACAAGTAGCACATGATTTTATTTTAAACTGAGTAAACAATGTGTACAAAAATGTTCACGCGAGAAGGAAGCAGTCCAAAAATGAGTTGTTTGAGTGAACAAATCAGTCTCAGTGCAATCAATTCTAAAAGTCATGCTCTGTTTCACAAGGAAAATTAAATCTACGAGTTAACATAAATATTGAAATTTACGATCGCGCGTGCCAGAATTGAAATCTTATGATAACCCATCACAGCTTGGGGATAAACCGAAAGGCTGTCAGTAAGCGAATCGAGTGTACGTACAATAGAATCTTTCGTTCAAAAATGATAATCGTTGGGTCTTTATAAAATATCTTAGCTTTTTATGTCAAGCTGTTTCTTCTGATATTGATACGGAACTGCATCGGTTGGATGACTATAGGTTATCAATATTGATAAAATTTCTGCAACGATTTCACATCTCATTATATCAACGCTATTTGTAGTTTGAAGGTTAATCAAATTATAGATGCATGTAAGTATGAGATGTCAAATCGTTGCAGAATTTCAATATAAAAGATTTTTTACTTTAATTATTTCCAAAACATAGTGTATTACATTATTTAATTGATTAAAATCACAGTTAATCGGTGTTTGTCGTTGAAGGTATATTTTATGTATTTTTTAATTCTATATTATAGTTAAGTGATAAAGACTTTGAGACGAAGCCCATTTAAACTCGCCCTCTAACAAAGGCGACATTAGACGTCTGGAAATGGACGAAAATCCAGCTCTTAAATTTATTTCCAGGAGAATTGATCATGAAGTGGGTGATGACTATTTTCCCTCTGCTCAAATTTCATTCAACTTGAACTCACTCAAGCTTCGGAGGAAAATTAGCTTTTTAACTCTTAAGTCGGAAGGTTCACATCTCGATCTACGCTTCTGATACTCTCGACGTTCCGGTTAAGGTTCCCTCAACGTAC
Source organism: Cimex hemipterus (assembly GCA_039619505.1). Classification (NCBI taxonomy): domain Eukaryota; kingdom Metazoa; phylum Arthropoda; class Insecta; order Hemiptera; family Cimicidae; genus Cimex; species Cimex hemipterus. The sequence goes on along the minus strand of CM077104.1, from coordinate 29,827,449 downwards.
CTTGAAGAATGGCACATTTGCAACATATGGATGTTCACAGGACACTCCTACGGGACTCGACAGTTCAGGGTCTACAAGCTCGACTTTTGAATGACACTTCATCACCGACTGGTGTTTAATAAGATGACCTCAGGTCGTTCTTCTGGACATTCAATCCAGTGTTGTGCTTCTAGATCTTCAGATTATTTTAACTTTTCATTCACATTTATTTTGGTCATAATTAATATTTTAGCTTGCCTGGTCGGCTAAGTTCCATTTGAGTTGTAAGGAATAAAATTTAAAATAAAAAAATGTCTGTATTAAATTAACCTTAAGATTGATGATACATTTAAAAAATGTCTTCTCCCGAACAGTAAGGCAATATTGATTGTTTCAGAAAGTATTCTGATTTTGAATACGGCGGAAACCAATGCGAGTGTGAAACCAAATCAATAGCTTTATTGAGGGGAGGGGCTTAGGTGACCGCCACTGTTTAGGCATTGACACGGCGCTGATCACAGTAAGGCAAAGGTCCCGGGTTCGAATTCACCGTCGAAGCCTACATACTTACAAATGGTTTTTTTTAAAGCACTGTAAGGGTTGAAATGATCTGTTCTTTTACGAACCCCCGTTCAAAAAAACGAAACAAAAAAAACCTTTATTGTCCTAAACTAGCTAAACTATATTACAATACAAGCTACATTTATTATAAAAATTCGTTTGTCAAATTAATTATTAGGAAATTTTACAAACTCTTGGAATGAATTGCGGATTACTTAACCGAGGGAATGTAATTAAAAAGAAGTAATTTATTGAGTTATCCTGAAATTAATAGAGGCTTTCTTGTTTTCTTTCATTTATCCATTTATCCCTCTATTAAACTGTTTACGTTTGATGGATTATTGCTTTGTACGAATGTCAACACAACAATCCTCTGGTAAACAAAAATGTTTGTTTATATCAGTAGCATTTCGTCATTTGGGAATAATTCAGTCTTAACTAACATATCAACGTGTAATTTTCGCGCAATTTCGTTTGACGAGTTTAAACGGGGCTGAGATGGTGCCCAAACGTTTGCGGTGTTAGTGAGAGTTCAGTTTAAAAATTTCGAAGAGGAGACTTTAGCCTTGAAAACAAAGAAATCTTGGAATGACTTCTTCCCTAGGACGATGATCTGCTAGTTTTGGTCCAAGATAATATGCGAACATCTGGCCGAAAACTTTAGTATAATCTTTCAATTAGCAAACGACTGTCTCTGACCTCCTTAAACCAATTGGAAAGGTGAAAAAGCTCGAGAGTTGCATTAAATTGACAAATCTGTTAACTTTATATTCTACTTGAACTAATTGTTCGCTGTTTACTGTCCATACAGATAGCAATAAATAAGTAAAAAAACATTTCGTCCTAAAATCCCCTTTCTCATATTTGGTGCAATTACTACTCGCTCTTTATATGGAGCCAAGGCACAAACTAGTCACATACCTGGGGGTTGGTTTAAAAGAAGGCGTCAGCGTGTAAGCCAAGTATAGTAATTTTTAATTTTGTTATAAATATTGTAGTGATATTAATGTGTATTTCTTAGTAATCATTGCGACGACCAACTTATTTCACTTATCTTAACGTCAAAGCTTAATAATTTGAATTTACAAGTGAATAACATTGGAAAGAAAATGCATCATACGCTGTACAAAATCAATCAAAAAGAATCAAAATATGTTACCATTTGGTGTGGTGTTACCACTTGTGATTCCACTAGACTACTTGTTCTCTTGTATTTTTTCACCTCGCAGCAGAATTAGGCACAAAATTACAGAGAGGTTACTCCTCGGTTAGATTCATTTTTGGTGCGAGAAGTAATGAACACATCGCTTCATACTATTACCATTTGAAACAGCTTAATTATTTCCTAAGTTCGTTCTTCTATGCTTTGATCCAAGCCAGATCCTTTGAATATTAAATTAATAAATTTATGGGTAGAGCTTAGCTTGAACTGAAGTTCAAAATCAACGGGTTTGATGCAGATGTAGATATGCCTTCATATAGGACTGCCAATTAACAAAAATTGTTTTTAATCTGTTCCTGAGAATTGTGGACCTCCATCCATGATATTAAATCTTAACGAGTCCACAGGCATTTAAAAACGCAACATACAGTAACCTCTTACAAAACTATCTATTGACTAAAACAATGGCATTTATTTAAAAAATAAAATTTAAAAATATTAACAAGTAGAGTAAAAATTAATTTTTATTTAAACTTTGTTCAGAAATCGTGAGATACGGTCTGGTGTGATGTATGTTTCAGAAACGCCTTTTCTTTATCGTGCCAACGTTTCGATCTTCATTGAGATCATCTTCAGCTTCACTGGGCACTCTCAGCACGATATGCAAGAATGGCACAAGTACACAGAAAACATACACTTTGAGTTCTGAAGATGGCCTCAATAAAGGCCGAAACGTTGGCACGATAAAGAAAAGGTTTTTCTGAAACCTACATCACACCAGACCGCACCTCATGATACGTGACTAATTAACAAAATATATTTTTTATATATTCAATCAAAGTATTTCTACTCTCTCAAAGTGTTTGTCTTAATTCTTGCGTGCCGTGTCCAGAATGCCAGTGAGTTTTTGCTTTTTGAGTTTGATTTTATTTAAACATTACAAAAATTTCATTAGATTTTGTGGTCCGATTGACCAAATAATTAATCAATTAATTAATTTGTATGTAAGGTATGGGTTGAGATAAAACAAATAACAATCAATTAAGTTGTATTTTAAGTAAATAATAAATTATAAAAAATAATAAATTGTGGTTTGTTGTGTATGTGTGTATAAGTTTTGTGAAATTATCTGTTTACAACGCTTACATGCATCCCGGAAGACCTAATTATTAAACCTACCTACCGTGTTCTTGAAACTATAGAAAAAAAATATTTGAAATGGAAAATCAAGCTCAACCTAATTTAACGTTGTACTCTCGTCAAACGCATATAAATACAAAAAAATACAAAAACAAATAATTAGGTCTCCAGGGAGGGACACATGCATCTAAGCGTTGTAAACATATATATAACATTCTATCGTATATATAATATCAAAGTTCTGGCGCCCAGAGAACTGTCACATATACTTATATATTTTTGTATTATGTATTGTTGTCCTTAAAATAACTATTCCCAGGATAAAGTACTGTTTTTCTGTTTTACACACAGACTCTCTCTCTCTCTCTCACTCTCTTTCTATATCTATCTATCTATCTATATATCTATATCTCTTTCTCTAAAAATCGACAAATTTTATGTGAGCTTTATTTCTGAAAATTTCTCGATTATCCAAACAGATTATTCTCATAGTAAGAGTGCCGTAAGTAGACATTTTATAAAATGAATAACACTACTGTAATATAGTTTCATAAACTGACAAAACCACGATATGCCGATTGATTTCAGGTTGGTACGCGATTAGGCAAAGGGATCTGAGAAATATCGAGCGGTTGCGGACAAAGGGGAGCGAAACGCTTCCCTTGTTCCTTCGGGGTTAATAAATTATCGGTAGGTGTGTCCGTTCTTAGGTAAGCACCCATGCAACCCCTGGGCCACGTCCTTCCAGAACGAGGCAAACTTGGCCCAAGTATGTGATTTCGGAGTGGCTTAATTTCCTCTCCTCTAACCAACAATCGTTAACACTGTTTTTGGATATATTTCCACGTATTTATGGAGTGGTTGACACCGGCCAATAGTCGGAGACCAAATTGTTATTACGGTATATCGGGCGTTTTCTGGTTTTCCTTTGCTCGCACGTTATTTAGCATCAGGACGCATTTATGAACAATTAATTTCGGCAAATAGTCCAAATATTAAATATATGAAGTTTAATCTTATGCGCTTAATAGCATGCAACTATGTACGTATGTGCCATGCGTACACGCACGGGTACCAATTACAGCGTTTTGACAGGAGTAAACGGTCTGCGATGAATAAAAAGGGAATTAATAACACAATAAGTACCACCGGTCGGTTATTAAAAACAAAAATTACAGGACAAATACACACACGCATATGTTCTTAATAGCAGGCTATGCAATAGGGGTTAAAATAGGGGAAAAAGTGAAATTAAGCATCCGGGCTGATTGGGCAAAACAACTTATTCATAAAAAATAAAATAAACGTTTGAGATCAAGTCATTGAACATTGTGCTGTTTGCAACGTGCTTGTAAAGTTTGACATTTTTGTAGAATTTTGTGCAATTTTAGAATAATATTTATTTTCTCAATTGTATTTAAAAAGAAAAATCTATTTATATTTACATATAAGAGGTCTTGACTTTTTTTCATTAAGAAATGAAGTAAAATATAGCTAAATACATTTAAAACTTGGATATAAATAGTTATCCAATTTAACTCCAAAATCAAAATTATTGCTACAGGATGTCCGTTATTAAATATTTTTCAGGTGGGCTATTGAATTATATAAAAGTCGAATGAGAGAGAAAGAAGAAAGGAAAGGCCGAGGGATATCTTCTCCCACGATTGTCGCACATAATCCCTGGCCCGAATCCTTTTCAGAATCGCCTTAAAAAAGCTGGCCCTAATACAATTTTCGTATGGCGAAGAAATCCTCGGCGGAATCATAAGAGAAGTCCCAATATCTGGGCAAACCTATAAGTCAGGGAATGCCTGATATCCGGCGGTTTCGGGCGGGATGCCATCGGCATTCCTGGCCCGGGGCATTCACCAACCCTTGGACAAAAGTCCTCCCCCGCCACCCAACGGCGACCCTTCTACCCGCCTCAAATATTTATTTGAATCCGTCGAATTATTTCTTACGGACGGCTTGATAGGTATGCCAGGATCTCGAGCCGTGGGACGCGTTAATTAATTTTGAAGAAGGGATTTTTTTCTGTACAGTTTTGACCCCGGATGAAATGCCAAACGGCGGAATTTATCAGTTCTCACTTACACAACGCGAACGGAAATTCCAGATTATTTTGGTTTCAACACAAAATTATTGGGTTGAACGGAAAACAACGAAGGATTGTGATTATAACATAAAAACAATTAAATAAAAGAATTTAAACATTTTGTATTAACTAAATTACACACATATGTCACTTTCAATACCCTTTTCCACTAACGTGATGGTAACTTCTGATAAAATTGTGAATCTTTATTATTAAAAAATTCTAACGACTTTTGATTCTTCTTCAGGTGTCTGAAAAAATAGTAGTGACTAGGCGAAACGTTTGGCAGAACCTCATAACCAAGATTCAACAGTTTTAATGTTGTCACACGTGAGACATGGGGCTGGGCCGAGTGTTATGCAACAGAATCGGCCTTTTCCGACTGACCAGACATAGTTTCATTAAACAAACAATAAAAATTTTCTTCAATTTGAGAGCAAAACCTTTCGACATTGATTATTTCTCCAGGATTCGCGAAGCTGCAGTAAATCAGGCTTTGGAAAATGTGATGCTGCTTCTCATTGCCCAGAACGTTGTGTTATCCATTTTTCATGACATGTAACATTTCGAGACAGAAAAGTTTCGTTTATCTTTCGGCAAAGAAGAGTTGCGCAAACTTCATAACGTTGATTTTTTTAAAATTTGTCGTTAAATGATTGAAGAACCAAACTTTTGTACATTTTTAGTTTTCCAATTGCTTTAAAGTGGTCAGTGAGAGTCGTTTGCTGTCTGAACGATTCTCTCAAAGTTCTCGAACAGATCATCATCATCTAGGGAAGAAATTGTTCCAGGACCTTCTTTGCCTTCAAGCTAAAGTCTCTCTCTCGATTTTTTTTTTTTTTATACCGAACGGTGCTCTTTATCACACTGCGAACGTTTGGGCACCGTCGATGTGTCAGTTGAGGCTGAATTATTCCCAAGTGACGAAATGCTACTGGGGTAAACAAACATTTTTATTTTTATTTTTTTATTACATCAGAGGATTAAAACGTGTTGACATTCGTATAAAAAATAATCCATCAAACGTAAAATGTTTATTATATAGACGGCTAATTGAAAGAAAACATTACTTTGAAACAACCCAATATGATCGATGTAAAACTTTATTTATCCATAGATCTGTTTTAGGTACTTATACCAAATAGAGGTGTAGTAAAACTACATGAAAAAATATTCCGTGTTATTTATTCAAAACGTCAGAATTCGACGTAAATCAATTAAAATCTTAATATGACAATATTTATTTCATATTTCAATTATTATCACAAGAATGGCCTTTTGTTTAACCATGACTGGTTTTCAGCCGTTCAAATTTTACAATGTAGCAATATCTGTTCATGCCTTAAACATTCTTTTGTGTTACGCTCTCAATTTAATTTTAAAATTATATAAATAAAAAGAAAATTGTCGACTAGCAGTAATGTTAAATTCAAACCGAAGTTGCAGAGGAAGAGGTACAGATACTGTTGAATTGTACATACCTACTTCACTAGAATGTTTCGGTATTAAAATAATTTAATGCGCTAGGCGTTTGGTTGACAAATAATTTACCTGGTAAGTCATGTATAGGAAACTTTCACAAAAAGAGCACACCAGAACTACAGGTTATCCCGGTCGTCAAAGATTTACTGTGACTTAGGTTTGAAACGATGGACCTATAAGCGATCCCTTTTCATTTTTTCAACAAGAACGCTATTTTTTATTCAACCTTGTAAAGAAGCCGAGACTAAACAGAAAATGCGTAGTTTCATTCTTACTTACAAAAAATGAGCAGTAATCGACAGCATAGGGACAGAAAAATTCAGCACTGATCGAAGAAAAGTATTTGTAGCTTATAAGGGCGTCTGAAGTAGCTATGTGGCTCTGGTTAGACTCGCGGCTAGTAGAACCCACGATCGTGGGTTCAGGGTTCGATTCCCATCGCCGACTCTGGGATTCCCGACGCATTAGGGGAATGTTGTCATGGCATTCCATGAAAGTTTATACGGGATCGGTTCTCAGAGAATTCGAACCCAAACCCCTTGGAAAATGGGATACTTCGTCGGCACACCGAAGGCTCATTTTAAACACATGCTGTTGCGATCTTCCACAATGAAACCAGGAAGTTGTACAGTAAGATGTAAAGCTACATTATCAGAGGAAATTCTTTCAATTCCTTGTATCCATAATCAATATTGAAACATCTCGATATTTTGGTAAATTTGTACAAAAATCGGTTCAAGTAACCTGGTCCAAAACGTGTGATGTGTCAAAGGCTGTTTCATCTCAATTGGACAAAGAGAGAAACAGACTACCATAGCTTTCAAAGGACATGGAAACCATCGGATATCATCATATCATCCTCAGTTATAGCACCATATAACTGTGCAATATTCGCGGAGTAGAGAAAACTAAAAACTAATCGAATATTTGAAACTACTAAAAACTATTTCGCATGACGACAAGGTAGGAGTAAATTATGTGGAAAAGCTTTAAAATGTAAAAGGAGCGTAAATATTATCTTCGAATGTATAAACACATCACTTATTTGATTTTAATGTGTGATTTTAATTTTTAATATAAGGTTGCTATTGATTGCTAGGTGAACGTAAAACATGTAAAAACGCATGGAAACAGATGTGAATAAATTTTAGGAATACTATAATCAGGAAAAAACCCATTTAATCACTGTTATCAAAATATTAATTAAAGTTTGTTTACCTGCTATAATGAATTTATTTATTTATTTAAAAAAGTTAATAATTTTAATACCTTTTAATTATATGAGAAAGGCAACATGAGATTGCTTTTCCGGGTAACAATATCTTTCGGACGTTTGTTGGTTGTTTCGTACAGGTGCAGCCGTCGGTAAATTGCTAATTATTACGTCTAATTCACAGAAGGCGAAAGAAAATTTGTTGATGGCTTTACGGCCGTTGGTAAAGTTCTGACGGGCCGACCATCCAGGATTTACAGTGCCAAAAATCCCGCGGTAATAAATTCAACCTAGTCTCGGGGAAACGTTGAACTCCGCCCTCTAACCCAGCCGAATTACCTGTCATGTATCATATTACACGTCATCTTCAAATACGGCGAGTTGATGTTTCAAAACCTCATTTCGCCTATGGTAAACAACCCCAATGGCGAACGGGCGGAGGGGGTACAAATTAAACCGAATCGATAACTCCGGAGTTAATTAAATTGTTTGCTTTTCGAGTCACTAGTCCCTAACGCCTCCCTGATGTAATGGAACGTTAAATTATCCTTTAAGGGTTGTCGGGGTTTCAACGAAAAAATAATTCTTACAATTACTTTTATTTTACATTTGGTTTTTTCGGCAAGAAACAATCAATAAAAATGCTAAAATTATAATTATAAAAATTATTTTATAATAATTACTGATTTTATTTTATTCAAAAATTGTCAACTAAACATGAATACTTAATTTTAACTTTACTAATTTCGTAGTCCGCTTTACCAATTAATATATTACAATTAATTAAGGTTTTTAGTTGACATAAAAAAAGTCAATGGCACCAGCGGGATTTGAACCCCCGACCTTCAGCTTGATACCCCGCTGCTCAAGCCGAAGATCGTGGGTTCGAATCCCGCTCGTGCCATTAACTTTTTTATCTCAACTAAAACTCTTAATTAATTTTAATTTTTAACATTCCTTGTCTGGTAAAGTAAGTTCCTTAATTTTACAGCAGTTCAATTTATTCCGGTTTCAGAAAAACATTTTATTTATCGTGCCAACGTTTCCATGTTTATTAAGAACATCTTCAGAGCCTGGGATTTGCAAACATTGTTTAGATTTAACAAAATACATGTAGGATGTAGAAAAAAGTGAATGCAAAAAAATATATGTTTTATATTTAATTACGCA
>CM077104.1:29801001-29818634 GCA_039619505.1 Cimex hemipterus | reverse complement strand
ATTGTTTAGGTTTAAAAAATGCATGTAGGATGTGGAAAAAAGTGAATTTATACAATGCAAAAAATATATTTTTTATATTCAATCGTAGAATGTCCTCTCACTCAAAGTATTTGTTTTCTGCGTAATTGAATGTAAAACTTTTTTTTTGCATTCACTTTTTTCTACATCCTACATGTATTTTGTTAAATTTAAACAATGTTTGCAAATCCCAGGCTCTGAACATGTACTCAGTTAAAATCGAAACATTCCCACAATAAAGAAAATGTTTTTCTGAAAGCTTCATTACACCAGATCGCATCTCTCGATTTCTGAATAATCATCTACTAACCACCGCACAATATTTGAAATATAAAAAATTGGAAAAACATCTGTAAGCACAAATAGTAAACGAATTTTATACGATATTAAAACACATAGGAAAAGTTTGCCATTTACTCTTAACACTAAGTTATGCTGGAATACTCATAGAAACTCTATTAGCTGATTAAAAATAAACTTCACTCTGTGTTGATAAAAGAAGGGTATATAAAGCTTATAAGAGGGTAGTTAGAGGAATTAGTAAACTGCATATTTCGAAACATTAGAAGTTAATGTGGACCATGGTAGCTGTACCTTGGTTTATCCATAATCCGGATAAATCAGGACGTGTTACTTGTTCAAAACAGCATAAGTGAAATTTATCGTGGTTGACTAACAACGGTTCAATAATTAAGCCAATATCAAGGTAACCAAGCACGTCGGTTGTATCGCGTTTGTAAGATGACTTAGTTCAATGAAAAGAGATTATAAGTAGAGCATTCTGACCGTTGCTGAAACCTTAAAGTTTTAGTGTAAGGATGCTGTGGAATCGATGAATTTAATGGAGGTGAATCAAACGCCCAACGTGGCGTGGAGACGACGTTAAAACTCAACTTCGCATCACACAGTAGTTGTAAGTACTGTAAGAATCTAGAAATGTAAGAAGCATAAAAAATAACAGGGAAAGCGTTTTAGTTGTTGAAAATAAACTGCTGTTTTCCTGGACACATAAAACAAAAAGCACATTTTATACAGGTTTTACAAAGAGGAACAATAAATCAATAACCTATTCCAAAATATAGCGCAGCAACAAAGGACGTTTCTTACGTAAATGATTCTGTCACAATCAAAAGAGTAATAAAATGATGACATTAACCGGAGTACAGAACGAGAGCTACATCAGTACAAGTAAAAGGGGCGCAATATGACTCGACCCCAAAATCTAAAATCTACAGTGTACAAATACAATTACCGAGGGTTGAACGTATGTAGGCTTCTGAAGGGGGCTTCAAAACATGTTTTCTTTTTTCACCCTAACTGATTACTTAGCATAATTTAATGCACTTCTTACATTTATATAAACGTACCATGCAAAGTTTCTTGAAGTACGTTAAACCTTTTGCTATGTATAAACCCAACTTAATCATATTTTCTTAATATCTTGGTTCGTAAAAGTTATAAAACTTTGTACGAAGAATTTTTTCCTACAACTTTGTAATTGTTTGACAATTTATGCAAGTTGGTAGATGTAACAGTAGCATATTTTAATTACAATTACGATAGATAGTATGTTCAAGTAGCAGGGCACCGCGTTAACCGAATGGTTAAATGTACTTTATTTGTCACGCTAGAGGTTCCGGGTACGAATCCCCCCATGGGTTTTTAATTGACTATAGTATGAAAAATGTATTGTACAGTTATTTAACCCTCGTCCGCGATAAGCAAATTACTTAGCAAGTTAGTTAGTAGTTATACATTAAACCCTCCTGTGTTATTACTTCAAAACTTTTGAGATCGTCGGTTCCTTCCGTGGCCTGAGAAAACTTGGAAGATTTTGGTTTGACCAAAAGTCACAAGCTCGGCGGTCACTGCATATAATTCTGGAGGATAGAGAGTGGGGAAAAAAAGCGTTTGTGTGTTATACTTCTTCAGCGAGCGACCAGTACCAATACCTGCTTCGCAAGCACCTACGTGTTACTAAGGTGTTCAAGTAAGTCTTCCTTACTGAATGATACCTTCATAATGACTTCCTTTTCCTAATTGCCAGCCCTTTCATTACCTTCATCCAACTTACCTTGACTCTCCTGAAGTATAACAATTGCGACGTTGTTTTTGGATAAGGGCAGCCGAATGTGCTTTACTACAGGCTTGTGAATCTGATACTCAACCTCTCAGTCTCAGAATTATTTTAATCATTTTTATTTTTTACTCATATTCAACTCACAGTACAATATTTTACATACCATTTAATATACAAGAAATCGAATCTTGGGGACAACAATTACTCGTATAAGGAATACAACTGGAATTTGATCAAGGTTGTTTTTATATTTAAATTTTAAGCCTTGGCTGGAGGAAAGAGACCAAGCATGTAAGTATGTAAACTAAAAACGGTGGAAGATTTGTTTCTTTTTTTGGCAGTTTGTCCAACTTAGGAGAACGTTAGGTTAATTTGGTTCCACAGATGTCGGTTGACATTCCGTGAGTATTTAGAACTGTTAAATTGGAAAGATTGGCTTAGTTTGTAGAGATATGTAATATATGCGCTGAATTGCATAGATAACTTTATGTTAAATTTATAATTTGTATGTTAATTTATGTTTTATTTGAATGTAAATATGTGTCAACTGTCAGACGACTAGATCATGCTATTACAAGTATTATTTTGTTATTTTGTAAAAAAAATTGTTTTCTTTTCTAAATATACTTTTATAAAAACAATTCACAGTACTAATTATAAAATTTAAATGCATTTGTACTTTAGACATGAATAATGGATAATATTTTCTAATACTATTTAAGAAAGAAAAAAAAAGCATTTACTGAAGTGCAAATGAAAAACATAAAAAACTATGATCGGTTATTGTTATTTTTGAAATAACAAGTATTTAATGTTTCGCTAATTTTGGTGTAGTAATTTAAAGTTGCATTTGATTTTTCATAAGCTTGTAAAAAATTATTTTATGATTTCTACGGGGTTACTACTAATTCTACAAATCTTCACTAGTATTAATTACGATTGTAGATGGAAATTGTGAACATTTTTTGGATAAACGTAAAGGGAGTAAACAATTTCTGCACTGATAGAACACCTCCTTGAGCAGGGTTTAAGCTAAGTTGTAATTTTTATAAATTTCGACAAGACGAGACGTTGGCGAAGTGCGCGTCTCGAGAGTGCAGCTGGGCCCTCGCATAAAACGACGCTACCCACGACGGCTGCATTATTCACCAAATGCCCCAGAGCCGATGGAAAACGTTTCACGATAATTGTTCCCCATTAGCTCAGCCGGCCCAATTGGCCTCAAACTTTATGGTCCGGCGCTCCTCCCGGGCCGATAGCTGTTAACTGGAAATTACGCAGAGTCAAATCAATTAATCGGAACCCTTTTCGGCCCTAGTCGAGTCCTTTGGGGAGGAAGCAGGATTTGGCTAAAAAGTGCAAAAGCAATTTGACCAAATGGAATTGTTTAACGGCAAACGATTTTGATTTATTTATTTCCATTTACAACATGAAAAGATAGACCATAGTCTATTTTAACCATGAAAAACCAATTCAACAAACTCTCTCTTTTATACCGGACTAGGACATACAAATCCAACTTTATAATTAATGAAAACTCCTCTATCATAAGTAAATATATAAATTTATAAATATTCGTTTAATTACCTAAGAAAATGAACAGGATCGTATTAAATACATAAAAAGCAACGGGGGATTTTTTTCTGGTCGTGAATGTTGGTATGCTGAATGAATGCTGAACTGGTACTGGGACACTCACCGAATCCGTATTTTTCTCCTGCAAGATTTTTGCCTTTTAAATACCAACGATTTTTTTTTTCAAAATCACAAAAATGATGATGCCTTCGAGAAGACTCCACACTTTACAGTGGTTTAGATCATTATAAATCCATAAATAAATATAATTGCAGATGTAAATATAAGATATAATAATAAATCCGTTAAAATAATTTTGTTGATTTTATACCAACTTTTCTAACCTAAAATGACAAAATCTAAATGGTCCTGTGCTAGAACAACCAACTTTTCACTGGTTTTTGGTTGTTACAAAGATTGATTTGTATAAAATCTAAAGTAGCTATGAATATTCAACTGGAACAATACGACACCTAGAAAACAATTTACCGGGTCAACCCAACTCGAAAATATTTTCTGTATGCTACAAATTCCTATTTAAGGGCTTGAAAGGGTGCTTAAAATTGATGTACTTAATCAGAAGCGACCTTGCGTTTTTTTTACTTTTTATAAATCTAGCGTCATTAATACGATCCTGTTTATTTTTACTTATACTATATTACAAAAACCGAAAACGAAATGGAATCTAATGACCTTGAAACACGCGCCCAACAAAGACATATTTTAGGAAAATATATTTTCACAAATTACCTTGGCTCATTAGGCCCGATGGCATAAAGGATTGAACACAGTTCTAATATTTTCCTAAGAAAAATGTTTTATTCAAATTGCCGATGCCATGAAATCAACCTCCCGTTGCATTACCTAAATTACTTATGTGATTTATATAAAAAATAATTGTAATTTTCAAAATAAAACGTAAATTTGTTTATTCCTTAAACGTTCTGTTAAAGACAAGCTTAACTTTTTGCTTACTTAACAAAACTTTGGTATATAAAAAATGAAATTCTCTATTTTTACATGGCCGTATTTTGAACTGTGTACACGAAAAACATTTATTTAATCATTTATTAGATAAAGATTCATTAAATTAATTGGCATAGTCATTTATTGATTACATGTGATGTAAATTGTGGACCATGCTCCAGAAATCGTTAGCCGCCAAGAAACAGGCGGATGTTTACATATCCGCCAGCGCACACAAGTCGAATCGGTTTGTTCGACTCCAATTATTTTCTGTGTGTATGTGCACTGGCAGCGTTGTATTTCACACAGAAACACACTCAGGAACAGCACACGACCGACATATTTGATCGATGCTTTATGTAAATGTGTTTCCTTTTACCTTTACCAATAACAATTTGCAGACAAAAATATGCTACTGTGCGCTCTTAATTTTGTAGCTTGTAAATATTATTGTTCGAAAGAGGCAGTAAACTAATAATTGTATTTATAGACACACAAGTGCATGTTTACACTGAATAGCCTGATTTTGGGACTACGTCCCGCAAAATTATTTAATCTTGGTAATACTCGATAAAGTAATAACAAAAGCGTTTTCTGTAAAAATTACTTAAATGCATATTTGCTCTAAATACACAGATCAATTTAAGATGTTTTACAGTTTGTTTTGAGTGTACATACCTTGATTCTTGTCAAAGGATTCCACTTCAATCTACTGTCTAATTATGGTGCTAGGTACGTAAAAGTTGCACGTTGCTAGTTCCTCTATTAATGTATTGATATAGAGAAAACTGTTTATTTAACATTTAATCTCTATTCATTTCACTTTGTACGGTTTCATTTTTCGTTTTTTGCACTACGTTTTCTTCGGTGATCTTAAGATGCTTGTAGATGTTGAAGGCGGCTTAGGTAAAATTGAGCTGGGAGATAAAAAAGAAGAATCGTTCGGATAGATGGTAAGAATAGTTTTGGGTTGTTTAGGCAGAATAAATAGTATATAGCGTAAGAATGCCTCTGTTATGGATTTGTTCGGTCATTCCATTGGATCTCATTTCCGCACCTTAGTTTTTAACGACTTATTAAGTAGAGTGTTTGGAATAGGCTATAAGAAAGAGCTGGTACTGATTTAGTTTGAGGAGTACCTTTGTTTTCTTAATCAGAAGAAATGTTGACTATCAACAACCCTGAATCGCGGTTGACACACGGGCACTTTTTTTGCCCAGAGCCCGCGCAGGTTCCCTGGCAGAGATAGGTTGTTCATATGTCCTGTAAAGGCCTTGGCACTATACAGAGAGCGTGCAGGCATACCACGAGATTTAATAATGGTTCTTGGACACAGTAGGGAATGTCCCAGTCGACTGTTCCACTTTTTAGAAGAAATTAGGATTTTTTTATTATATGTAGCACTCAAAATATGTGTTTTTTATGAGTGAAAGTTTTTGTTAGAGTGAATAAATAGGGGCTGATGGACGGGGAGGAATATTTATAAAATGATACCAATTAGACTAGTTTGTTATTTTATGACATACGATGTACATATGAACGTCTTATTGGTATAAAAAGCTTTACTTATGTGCTTTTACTATTGATAAAACAACAAGGAATTCCATTTCAACTGAACTTTTCCCTGCTAATCGGGTCAAAGGAATCGTACTTTGAGAGAGGGCGGGGTTTGAAAACAGAGCCGTTCCGGAAGCTCCTATAAAATATTTGTTATGGTTGGTTATTAATGCTCGAATACCTTCATCCGTCGTAGCCGGTATAAAGGGAGAGAGAGAGAGAGAGCGAGGAGCTTGAGAATCCGAGGAATCCGCCTACAGAGAGTAGAAGCCGACCAATCGCCGGAATCCCTGATAGATAATTAAGGATTCGGAAGCGGCGATACCTCCAAATTGGTTCAATTTACAGGGTACCGCAGGTTTTAATAAATGATCCACCGAACCCTCTTAGAGCCGGCTCATCCCCGGCTGAGGGATAAATTGTCGTCTCCCCCACCCTGACCGTTGATGACATGATAAATTCCTTTCCCAGATACTCTGCCCTCATTAATTACTTGTGAAACAATTTTTAAATTCTTCATCTTGCATTAAAAAAATAGCTGTGTGCATTTTAGCGAAGGAACGGTTCAGGTATTTTCCCTTCGTGTTAATTAAACAAAAAATAACTTTGTATATCAGTAACTTTTCAAGTTGATAAACAAAGTCAATTAGAGTATGTAAATGGAATAATTGGATTGCTTCCCTTCATTTTGATCGCCCAAATCCCCACTGTTTTAATTTTCTCAGCTGGGTTTCGCCACCTTCAATGGCTGCACAAGACTGCATACTTTACTAAATAAACCCATAATATTTGAACACTATTAAATTTCTTCCGTCAAATTTTCTCTTGACCCTGTTTGATCTGATGTACTAAACCAGTGCGGATATTCTGGCCAAAATCCTGTTGATTTCGTGTTGAAATAAAGCTAAAATTTACTCCAATGCTACTTGGAAGAAATCTCTACCGGTTATATCATATTTCTCGTAAAGAAAAGCGAGCCCCCCCCACAGTAAATTATTATTAATGCAGGATGTACAAAGGGATCTCCCCCAGAGGATTCTTGTGTAGGCCAATATATGAAACATCATGCTCCCTTATTGCAGTTGACGTTTTCCCTCTTGAGTTAAAAAAAAATCCTTTGATTAATCACCATTGTGTGCTCCTGATACATCTACCAGGTGTTTCGGGTATACTAGATGAAACGATATAATGTTGTTAAGTGAATAAAATTCATTTTTAAATTCAACTGTTGGACATTTAGCGCGTTTAATACATTTTCACACATAATAATTTTAATTATTGTACAATATTTAAGCAACTGGATATTCTGTGGTATTCAATATTTGACAGTACACATTATAAACGTCGAGTTATTAATTGTTCTCGTTTTATCTGTCATTTTTCTTTCTTGCTAAATTCTATCTGCTTCTGAGCTATTTTCTATATACTATATTTTTTGTCATTATTTAGTGGTTATTTCGTGCCTGGTTCGGTTTTTCATTCTGTTCTCTCTCTTTGTTTGTTTTCTTTTTCTCTTTCTATCTAGTTATTCACGTATCTATCAAACTATGCTTACATTTCTCTCACTTTTCTCTTTTTTTACCCTTTTATATCTATCAACAAATCTAACTTAGATCATTTCTACCTCTCTTATTATTTCTTTATCATTCGGTCTTTCCATTTGACTCTCTATCAATCTCTCTCCCTTTCTTCCTTTGTCTCTACCACTCAGGAAGGACATAGCTTTGTTGCTTGCCATATCCCTCTTTCCATCTCCCCCCTCTCTTTCTCTTTCTTTCTATCTCTGTATTGTGCACGTCTACATTGACTGGAAGTAGAAAAACATTGTTTTGCATATTTCAGTATAACCCTTGAAACATCGTCAGTTTCAACGGCAAATTTTCCAACGAAAATTGACATCACATTAGACACACTGAGCTGGGATGTGCTCAGTTTCGATTAAATTCTGATTCAAATTAAGGCTATAAGAAATTAGTTTCTTCTTTATGATGGGGTTTTTTAATTGGTGACACTCTCTAAGTTTGATACGCCAACAAAATTTAGAGTCCCAAATTCAAAATAGTGAAGATAATCACCCCAAAATGTCTCGGCAAGATTTTTGATGAATGATGAAGCTGACATGTATACATTTTTATTTAGCTCTAAGTTTAGGCCCGTTTGAGTGCGTTTATTTCCAGAAACCTTGTACATTTCTTGCTATTTATTTAATTATTCTTGTTAATTTGGCATATTCTTTTGTAGCTGGTCAAAGTGTGTTTTGTGAGTTTCTGCTCCTTCTGAGACCATCGTCCTGATGACGATATTCTCCTTATCTTCTATTGCAACCTCAAAGATTGTCGAACTGGTTCTTACTACCCCAATAAGTACGCTACTCTTGAAGTTCAGTATATCCCGGGGCTCTTTTGGCGTTAGCTCAGAGGATGGTCTGATACCCTGTCTCCGCTGTTTCGTTCTGAAGTTGTTCAGACATTTCTGCTTTCGATGTTCCAATTTTTCGGTAATAAAATAGACATAAGTCACAGCATAAAGGGCATAAAAATTTGTAATCTTAATTTAATTTTATCTTAATTCCTAACTGCTGAGAGAGCTGATTTTGTTTTTCTGCTCAAGATGTTGAGCAACCTGTTTAATTTACGCCTGACTATTTAATCCAATTGTGTTTTTTTTTTTTCAAGAATTGAAATTTATATTATTCATTACTAGACATGTTTGAGTTGAAAATGGTGAGTTCTAACGTCTCTTGATTCTACTTGACAGTCTGATAATATATGCATTTTATTACTATTCTAATTAAATCTATAATTATTCAGAAATCGTGAGATGCGGCCGGCTGTTATGTACGTTTCAGAAATATATTTTCTTTATCGTGCCAACGTTTCGAGGGTTATTGAGATCATCTTCAGGGCTCAAACTGTATGTCTTCTATGTGCTTGTGCCATTCTTGCGTGTTGTGTTGAAAGTGGGAGTTTTAAGCCGACACGCAAGAATTGCACAGTTTCACAGAAAACAAACACTTTGAGTCCTGAAGATGATCTCAATAACGCTCAAAACGTTGGCACGATAAAGAAAATGTTTTTCTGAAACCTATATCACACCAGACCGTATCTCACGATATCTGAATAGTTATCGATTAACCGTCACTAATCTCTATACGAAAAAATCTGTAATTGTGTTTGCAGTACGTAACTGATTAAATGTTCCCAGTTGTTATCATTCACATAATTAATAAATTTTTCCTACTCAAAATTTTCTTTTGAAAACTTTTTGAAAAATTACGGTAGTATTTAATGATTGGGCATATTTCTATGAAGTTGTAGATGCTTTCAATAGCTCCTGCGTCGCACGGAGCATGCTTTTCCCGAAACTGAGGTCTATGATTCACTATAATTCGCTCCGAATCGTAAATATTGTAGTGATAAAATACCACCTATTTCTGTAATTCATATAATTATATACGAACATTTAACGTTTTATATACAATTAATTAAGTATTTTAATTGATATAAAAAAGTCAGTGTCACGAGCAGGATTCGAAGTTGGTGTCCGAGTGGGTCGAATTCAGGATAACTCAGTGGTAGAGCAGCGGTGTATCTCGCCGAAGGTCGTGGGTTCTAATCCCGCTCGTGACACTCACTTTTTTATCTTCACTAGAAACCTTAATTAATTGAAAAATATTAATTAGTCAAGGAGACCATGAAAACTAGTGAGGTTCGTATATAGTTGAATTTGGCTCCACTTCTAGCATTATACAAATTTGCCATAAAACTTTGTTTAACATTTTCTACTAGTTCATTTACATAATTATTATCCTTTTGATGGATACGATTCACGCTAAAATTGAATATGCTGTATAGATCATACATTTCCTTGAACCAGCCGATTTTCCTAGTTAATATACAAACCCCTGAATATTTTTACAGAGGGCATCCTGTCTGTATCAGTACTTTATTGACCTAATGTGAAGTCGGAAGAAATAACAAAGGAAAGCAAGTTTATCTGTTTTCAAATAAACTAAGTAATAAGGAGTAATGTGGTAATAGAAAAGTTTTATTTTTATAAATATTTTGGAATTTCTCTACTGAGTGTACTATTGCCCCGTAGCACGCCGGTCTGCTTAAGAATCAAACCCATTTTTCATTTAAAGGAATAATGATATTATGTTCTCGTTTTAATCTTTGTTTTGTATTTCTTGTACATACAGATTGCATTTGAACTTGGAAAGTTAATTGTTTCGGACCTAGAGGTTTAGCAATGCCAAAATTTGAGCCTTAACCCTGCCTATTCTTTGATCCATTTTAGATCCATCTATGTACTATAACATGGCTTCTTTTTTGAAGGTTTCTGTCTATTTAGAAAGTTCTGTCAAAATTTTCTTCTTTTTTCAAATTTTATCAGACCATGCTATAGTCATTTGTTTTATTTTTAGTAATGAATGGTGGCTATATTTTAGGTCAGACTTTATCTCTCTACCTCTATGACTTTGTTTCGTCCTAAAACATCATGTTTATATGCATTAGTTTCCATATCTATGTTTGTTCCACTCTTGAAGTTAGGCAAATATTCATTGCCCCAGTGATATTAAGACAGTGGGACGTCGGGGGCCGAATCCTAATCCAGCGGCCCTGCATTCGAACCCTATATACTTATTATTACCTCTTCTAAAACACCGGCAGCGTTGATATAACCTCTGCTGTGGAGAACCCTCGTAAAAAATTAAAGGCATGACATGCAAATTTTGCAGTAGATTGGCTGGAGTTGATAATTTGTGTCTCTGTTTTACACAATTATATATGTTTTACTATACTAGAGCTCCATTTGTGACTACAGGTCTAACAGGTACAACCCTGTGTAGAGAGTGCCCAGAAAATCTCGAGCAAAATATCTCTTCTTCTAGGGAGAAAGATTCATATTTTTTTCGTCATTATTTATTTGATTGGTTTAGTTGAATTGCAATCATAAGAAATTTAATCTTGGGCTGTTTTCCTCTTGATTTAATTATACAACACAAAATTGTTATATATAAATGTAAATATTTTCTAGAACGTTTTAGGTACTACTTAAAAGAGGAAAAGTCGAAAAGGGGAGATCGTTTGAATTAATATAAATATGTTTAAAGATATATAAGGCTTCCCTTTACAGATCAGACCAAATGAAGGTCTTAAGAACAAAGAAAGCCCCTCTCCAAAAATGGTAATTTTAGCATGCCAAGTAGCCGTTTGTTCCACCGGTATGGGGAGCTCCCTTAGGCCAGGAGGGTGGAGGATAGGAAATTAAAAAAAGGTGTAACCGCCATTTTATGTTTTTCGATATTTGTTACTCACCTTTTATGACGTTTGCTTTTTCTATATTTCTATATGAACATGGAAGGCTGTGCAAAAGATTCCCAGTCGATTTCTGATCTAGCGTTATAACCTACATAGACATAAATAAAAGCCTACGTCCATTATTAACACTTTGTTGAAATTATTGGGTTTTAGACATCGAACCACCTCCCGGGATTTCAAAATCATTAATTCCCGTAGGCACTTACATGATCGGCCAATCAGAAGTTATAATTTAAGCGTAAACAACAATTTATGTGAACGGGTGTAAAGAGTTAGTTTTCTGGCATAAGACTTGAAATTTTTTTGTTGATTTGATTATTCTTAAAAATTGCTATAAAAAGACAAATAAATATTACCAATATGGACGCGAGAATGAATCAGATACAGAAATTTGACGCGAGTTCATCAGTTCATAGAAACCCATAGGCACAATCATGAATGAATTCAATGGGCTATTAACTCGATTTCGTTGGCTCGGCTTCAGCTGCAGATTTATAAATAGAAGAGGGACTCGACTCTAAACGCCTATGTTGTCCTTTCCGGCTAATTAGTCAAGGGAAACATTGAAACAACGCATACACCCTGTCTTATTTATAATCACGCCGGGGCTAATGACTTCCAATATTTTAAAACGGAGCAGCCCTTTTATCAGGTTCGGGAGCCACGGCAGTTTTTATGCCTCCCGTTTGTTTCTCACTGCATCAGAGATTGACGTAAACAGGGTCATTATTTTACTTCACATAGACACAAATAGCGCACTTGGTGTCACATCTTATCTATGGTCAGTCGCTAGACAAACAAATATATAGGACAGTTCGCCAGTCTTAAAGATCACGCAGATAGTAGAGAAGCTAAGTTATACGTGAGCGTGCATGTTCTTACTTTTTATTGGTCACGACTAACGTGGGATTTACAAACACCAATATTACACTGATTCTTTAAACAATTTACATAAACTTTTACATGTCGAAAAAACCGACAATCTACAACAATAAGGTCAATATGGACGTCTGAATTAGAACCCTGCTAAACTTTACAGCATACGAATAATACCAATCGAAAGTTTTCAGACACTGGTCCTTAATACGTCTTGAACATCACCCTTAACAATTAAATCCAAATCTCTTTTGTACAAAACATAATCCACCTAAAATTTTCCACTTTACACAATATACTCTTCTTTCACCCCAATCGATTACCCCAATCCTTATCCAATAGAAATCCCCCCCCTGTAACCTCATGAAGCGTAGATGACCTCGCGCTCTCCTTTTCGAGGATTAATCCTTGTGGAAGTATGGGAGAACAACAATGGTTTTATGGCCCCTCAGAACATAAGTTTCACGCCACTCATGAATACTGTTGACAACCCAGTATATAATTTATATACAATACAAAAGAGTAATCCGATTTTCTTTCGGGTTTGCAAAAAAATGGATGACGATGATTAACTGAAGTTTATTTTAGAATGATTATTTCGTCTAGTAGAATGTTAAATTAAATTGCAATCGAAATAAATATAAAATTATAAGAATTTGTGTTCATTTTGTTCAATCTTTGATTAGATATTCGTATAAACAGACGTACTTATGTACTTGCGAATTCCTCTTGGGGTCTACAGGAGCCCTGCAGCTTGATAGTTTCTTATTTCCCTTTGTCACACGCCATTAGCCTTCTCGAAAATCTCACAATCCCATTACTGAAGGTGGTTAGAAGTCAAACTGTCTAAAACGTAGAACTTACAAGTTGAAACATCGAGACAAGCCGACCACACTGATCGTAAATGACAAAATCACACATAATTGATTGTGTATGATTTCAATACAACAATGGTTGGACGTACAAACTAATATTTAATTCTAATATTTTACTGTGTGGTGTTTAGTGATCGTTAGCCAATAATTATGCTGCTTGGTGTGACGTAAGTTTTAGAAAAACTGCTTTAAGGTATTGGTCGAGACAAGAAAAATCAGTGTCACGAGTGGGATTCGAACCCAGGGTCTAAATACCACTTGACATATTGTGACTTCCATCCACTCAGACACCAACTTCCCACCTCAACCTCACCTTTTGATTTTGGGATGGGAATTAAGTGTCCTAGTGGATCGACGTGACGATAGCTGAAGTGGTAGAGCAGCGGTCGAATCCCGCTCGTAACACTGGCTTTTCTTGTCTCGACCAATACCTTAAATACAGATTAATTCATTGAAAGATATTATTTGGTCAAGCGGACCACGAAAACTAGTGAATTTTAGAAAAACAATTTCTTTATTAAGGCAACGTTTCGATCTTTACTGAGGTCATCATGAGATTTATAAACGACGCTTAAATTTTACAAGTAAACGTAAGATGTGGAAATAATGAATTTTAGGCATTGTATAAATCCATTTTTTCTACATCCCACATGTATTTGTAAAATTAAAACAACGTTTATAAATCCCAGGTCCTGAAGATGATCTCAATAAAGATCGAAACGTTGTCATAATAAAGAAAATGTTTTTTCGAAAACTACGTCGCCACAGACCTCCTAATGTTTTATGTCCATAATTACTGTTGGGCAATGGACAATTTTAATTAAAGATGCAATAATTCATGATACCATTATGTATTAAAATCAATTATAAGTAAATACAATAATTAGTCGTATGAATTACAGTGAGTTTAGTAAAGTTAATAATTTAAAATTGTTATAATAAATAATACCGGGTATTAGTTGGGAATTTAGGTGATTCGATGCGCTCGTCTGTCTTTGCCCCATTTTCCGCATTTTCTGGATTCCCAATATGAGTTTCTTCTTAGTCTGATCTCCACTCAAGGAGGATCGTCTGACCCCGCACCCTTTGATCTGTCGTCGGACGCCCTTGAAACTGTGGGAAACCAGGGCCAAAAGTTCTCCCCACACTTGGATAGGGGATTAATTGAAGATGATACCGACACGTGGGGACTTCACGTGTCCCTATTGACATCCCACGTGGACGGTTGCTGTTGGCAACTCCCTTCTGTTGTCACAGTTGCCCCTCGTCCACTCAAACACATGTCCCGTATCCTCGCAGTTTTGTGACACCGCTGAGCACACCACGTACTTGCAATTGTGTCAAATGTTTTTTTTCCTTCTTTTCACTTTTGTTTGTACAGTTTAGTATTCGGAAGCGATTCATCTGTCGCGCATCCCCGCTCTGATTGAACAAGGGCACATAATTTATAGGGCCACCATCGTTATTTGCACTCGGAACTTCACCCCTTGTGCCAGATTCGTAAATAAATTATTTTTAAGAGCGCGTCCTCAAATATCGTGGGGCTCGGCATCAAATTCGTCTAAGATATAAAACCAGCCACGCTGAACATGTTACTTTAAAAAATCGACAACTCATCTTTCATGATTGCTTAAAACAATGCTTAAACAACTTTAAATAAAATTATAACAATTTTTTAAAAATGTAATAAAGGGTTGTTTTTTCAGACTTCTGCAACAGTATTATTACTGTTTTGAGAAATATATTTAAAAAAATTATACGAGATATAAAAAATCAAATATCAAAAATTATTAGTATAAATGTAGTAACGCACATGCTTGAAAGTTAGTAATTGGAAATTAAAATTTATTTGCATGAGAGGTACAGTTAACAGAGAATAAGATAAAAGATTGAAAAACAAAAACAAAATATAGTTCCAACCGTCAATAAGAACATTCTTGTACAGAGGGTTGGAGTACATTTTATTGAGCAAAACTCTATTTATACGTGAGTTCATAATAAAGGCAGATAAAAAATTATAGTTTACAGTTTTACCAACTGTTGATTGGAACAACAAAATGTTTTACATATTTTAACGAAACGAGAAGAACTATAAATAGTACATGCTTTATTAAATAATTTTTGAGTTTATTAACATTACTACAGTTAAAATTTAAATTGAAGTGCAGTTTTTTAAACTAACAATGAAGGCATGTATGGCAAAAAGTTCAGAAATAGATTTTAGACAAGACAATTTTTGATTTTATACATGAACGAGTAGGATACACATGGAAACTGTAGCTGTTTTAACTTTAAACGTACGAATGCATGCGACAAATACAAAACGTTTTTATACATTAAAGACATCAAATGTTTTGTAGAATTCTTCAGAACTAAATTTTGGATGAACAATTTTAATTACAATCCTTTAAGCAACACAAACCTTGTGTAGTAGATTTTAGAGGTATTGCTCCATACTATCTGTTCCATATTGAAATAATGATTGACATAAAGGAAAATATACAATTTTTAGAGTGTGAGGATCAAGATAATAAGATGTCATAATGAGTGATTACTTATTATTTCTATCCTTCTTCTCTCTCTCTCTCTCTCTCTCTCTCTCTCTCTCTCTCTCTCTCTCTCTAACACACACACACATACACTTTCTCACTGTGCGTGTCTATCTCTTTACTTTTTATCTACGTACGTTTATTTTTGAAAATTGTAAATATTTTACCATTCTATAATAGAAATACAATTATGTTTATTTGCAAACCTGTAGTAAGCTGTTTCATGTAACCCATTTAAAATTTAATAATATTGATTGCTTTTGTTTGGTCTCTTTGAAAATGGAATGCAAATTTACTACGTTTGAAGGAATTCGGTAAACTAATTTTTTTATTACGCAAACAAACCAAACCTGCATATTCAACAAGAAACCGTATTCTATTTAAATATTTAAAAACGTAACTAGAATTAAAACTATTGCAACTACTTACTAGTGGTTGGTGATCACGTTTGAATGGTAAAGAAACCAACTGATTGCGCGTGACATTCCAGAAAGGGAACGACACAGAAAAACGTTGAATTTACATTACAATAAATTGGATAATACGAAATTACCTCGCGTGACAAATCCGAATCATAAAATAAATAGAAATAAATAAAAATTGAAATAATTGAAGTATCCGACGAGATAGCGGAACAGATTGAGCCAGGGGCAAATGAGTCTCATTTCCCCTTTTTCCTCGTCGCAGGGGCACGTCAAGCAATTACCAAGTGCATTTCTAGTTACTTCGCCTGTCGCGAACCCTTAAAGACTTCCTGTCGAAGAAAACGAGGGGTAAAAAGGGAGACCGAGGGCATATTGGTTTCAGGGGGTAGCTCAAATAAATAAAAAAGAAAGAAAAAAAGGGTTGTTCATTCAAGTCACGGCGCGGGCGGGCGGACGCCAGACGTTGATTACTCGTCGGAGACTACGCTCCTCCTGAACGTTTTGTCCTCATTGGCCAACTAGTTTTTATATTTTATATAAAATTCACCCGCGCTATAACGATATTAGGTTATTACGAAGAGCTTGGCGTCTTGCCTAGTGAAAAAGTCATTTTAGATAAGGACTTTTTTTTCAAAGCGCCGTAGGGTTGGGGCTTCACTCCCCGGGGGGTAAAGCCCTTGATCAGTTTGTAAAAAGTCCCGACCTTTCAGTTTCTAAACAATGAGAATGTTATATTTGCATACAACAACTTTACTACAAGTTATATTTACATTACTACATTTTTTATCAGCTCTCCTGCGACTTACTTAAATAACCCCCAATACTTATTTAAAAGAATGTGAAATAAATGACCTATACCAATTACCATCAAACCACGTGTTTCATTGAGTCTTATCTTTTTAAGGGTTAATATTTAAAGAAACTTTTAATCATTAAAAATGAAAGAAAAAATATTCATAACAAGTTGTATAGAAAAATGCCAAAACAAAATTAAAAATCTTCAACACACAAAATCTATTTGTAAAAATTTAGTTAGAAACATTTTTATAATCAAAACAACGCTCGATCAATTTTATTTCTAATGTTAATTTATTACAGTAAATTTTTTATATGCTTGATAACGCCAACACCTCATAGAATACGAGATCTTTTTGCGATTATTTCTGTATGTAGGTCATGTTACTGTTTCGAAAAGTCCAAATTGCGTCATTGTTTCATCATATTTCAATGTAAAACAACCGTTTGTTTATGTAATACAATTATATAATACCTATTCCTGATTGATTCAGCGTTACCTCGGCAATTTTTCTTCTCAAGCTTGTTAAAATATTGATGAGACAATTATTTATTCTTCTTCACCGCTCAACAATGCTCAACATAATTAAATC
>CM077104.1:29746386-29785099 GCA_039619505.1 Cimex hemipterus | reverse complement strand
GCTTATCGCAAAGGATAAGCTAATCCCCTATGAGCTAAGCTACGAGAGGACGAGGAAGGACTCTCTCTCAATTTACATGAACACACCTGCTTTTTTTATTTTGAATGGCAGGGGGTTAACTGCGTATGTCCTTGACCACATGTTGTTTTTCATATCTGAATATATATTTTTTTTAAGACTTTGTTATAACTTATTTGGATCAGGTCCCAATTCTTGTCTTTTCCGATTAACTAGTTTGATTTTGTGGTACAAATATTGTTTTTCGTTTTTATTTTTCAATCGTCAGGAAACGAGTTTGCTTCGTGGGAAAGGGATTCACGCAAAGATCGTAATAAATATTGGTAGCAGAGAGTCAGCCGATATAGTGAGGCGTTTTCGAAATATGTCAGACATCCAGCGTATAAGTGGGAGGTACTGTCCAGCAAGAAGACATTTTGCGGCCATCTTGCATATTCAACTCTACACGAGGTGCCTTTTGAAAGATGCATTTTGACCTCGAATTTTAAAGTTAAAAATCTGTTTTTAAAAAATAAATACAATTTTTTTCTTTTACTTAAATGGGTACATATTTAATTTTTTAAATTTCATTTCTAATTCCGTTATTAATTTTTATTTTATTATACATTCAGATTTTCTTTTAGTTTGATATTTAGTTTTCACAAGCCTACACAGTTGGGTGCGTATGTGAAGGCAGATTTGGTGTATAATATTCTCTATACATTTCAAAAATAAAAATCAATTGTATAATTGACACTAACGGTCACATAGTTATCCAATTTTTTTTAAACAAATTGTATCGGATAAAATTTCTGATTAGTGGCGCGTGGTCCATCACATTCTATATGCCCTTATCCAGCGGCAAAGTCGCAATTGCTGTATAGTCTTCAATAAAGTGGAGGAAGGTGAGAGCAATATATGGGTCGGCTGAGCTTTCTGAAGACATCTAAGAGTTTCATCAGAGACTTTGTACAACTTGGCCGTTGCTAGGTGTTTGCAAGAATTGTATGAATGCGCACTCGCGGAAAAATTAATAATAATAAAACCATTATGACTTGTTATCGATTTATAACCCCAAAAGCTTTCTTCTTCTCCTTCATCTCCGGAATTACATTCATTGTCTCAGCGACGGTCGGAACCGTGATATATTTAATTATAATACAGTATCGTTTACCCTTGTGCAACATGATGGACACGTGATCATATCCTGTTCGGTGTAGACTGTTTGATTGAGACAATTTACACCGGATCTTAAATGAAAACGCGTTCTCTGCTGTTCACACATAAGTGTATTTTCCCTTCTTTTAATTTGGTCTTTAGTAACAGGATAAAATTTGTGAAAGTTGTGTACAAAGAAATGGAGAATTCTTTCGAGTGCCTGAAAAAAGAGTGGTGGAATCAAGTCATTATGAAAGCATAATAACAAAACGTTTTAATTTTTGGCATAAAATCCTTTAAAATCATTAAGATTTTACATCCATTAATAACATCAAAACATCCCTTATATATAACGGTGATACTTATTTCGAAAGTTTAATCACGGAAAGGTGTTGGAGAAGACGGGAATTAAAAGCTGTCAGCACAGAGAAAAGAAAAGATCAGAAGACATGTCAAATCGAATTATTTCAAATCACCCCAGGCGTCGGAATACATTCGGCTGCACCCTACAGTTTACCCTATAAAGGGAGCTTTTGATATAGCTTATATAATGCAACGATTAGCCTCCCCCTTTCAAAAAGGGAGGACCGGATCCGCTTCCTTTTTATTTTATATGAAAAGAGACGCTAAGCGTGGAAGAATTAACGACATCAAAATATTCCGCCTGGTCTCAATAAATTATTCGATATCAAAATAGAAGAATCAAATTTGTAGGTAATCTTTCTCCTTATCCTTTTTTCCACTCTTTGTCCTTTCTGTACTTCGAGAGATAACGCGGCAAGGTTGGGGTCGGAAGGCTGAAATATAGCGGTGATAGGGGCTTCTCACATGCGAGCCCTTCCTTCGCCATTCTTTCGTTGTCTTGTTTATAAACAAATTCACCTAAATTACAAAGTAAAATAACGTCGATACGTGATATAATAAAGATCATAATAAATAAAATAAGAAAATGCTTATTTATCCTTATTCATTGGGGATATGAACCTGAAATTTTGATTTAACAATAAAAACCTGTCAAAGATCCTACTGTAAGACAACTGAAAATAACTGGCGAATAATATCATTGAGCTGATAAACCGAAACGCCCCAAAATGCCATTGCTCATTTAAACGAAAAAAGAACCTAAAATTGTAACCTAGGAGAAATATAAAAAGAACTAAACATTAGAAAACAAAGTCCACAACAATGCCCAGAACACAAATGAGCAGAATAATAAGCAATAGACAACACCAAAACCTACATCTAATGGCGGAAAGAAACGAAATATTTGACAAATAAGGCATAAAAACTGACTACAATAAACTCATACTGGCACTCTTAACCTGATGCATTAAGGACACATTTACATAGAAAACACATTGAGCCCTGAAGATGATCTCAGTAAAGACCGAAACGTTGCACGATAAAGAAAATATTTTTCTAAACCTACGCCACGCCAGACCGCATCTAAAGATCTCTAAATAACAATTAACAAAAAACCCAATTGGAAATCTCTTGGGACAAAAATCGACAAGATTGGTCGATTCGACAGAAATGGTACGAGAACGAAAACATGTAAACGCGGAAATATACATCAGTAAAAATGAAAAAGAAAAAATGGCCCGTGATAGTGTAAAGATAACGACAATAAATCGAATTACGCGATTTATAACAACTATTATTCAACACATAAAGGGCTAGAAAAAACGAATTACTTAGAAATAACAAACAAAATACATCAGGCGCTAAAAATACATCAATGCACATTGTAACACAAGCTTAAGAAGTTCATTTACATCATTTAAGGCATTATACTAACTACAAAGAAGGAACATGGTTACATGGACGGAACCCAACAATCAACTGTTGTGAGTACCGTGTATAGCAAAGGTGTGGCCACCTTCTGGTCGCTGCACCCCCCCCCCCCAAAAAAAAAAAAAAAATTGCAGCGTATACACGGTAGAACCGTATGCGATCTGGCATGCTCTCGAGGTGGTGCGGACCGAGGAAGGATCTGCCTTCCTCGTATGCACCGACGACAGGTTCTCTGTGGACCTTCTCGTCGTGCTGTTGATGGAAAGAATCGCAGTCTGTTAGTTAGTTATAATAGTTGTCTGGATCCCCGGACACGTCGGGCTGGAGGGTTATGAACATGCGAACGAGGCGGCAAAGGCCGGGACGTCCTGCCCTCCAGACCGGACCATCGCGACCAGGCCCTCTGACGCCAAGCTAGCAGTATAGACCATCATAAAACCAAAAATGGCAGCGTCAGTGAGCCATGTCGTCCGAGAGGCTTTTGCGAGTCAAGAGCACGGTTCGTAGATTGACCCCCGAGAACCTGAGCAGGAAACAAGAAATTGTCCTTACGCGATTAAGAATAGGCCATACACGGTTGACACACGGGCACCTGCTCATGGGTCAAACCCCGCACAGGTGCCCCTTATGCAGAGAAAGGTTGCTCGATGTGCCCTACTGTTGTGAAAATTCCTTCACAAACCCGTTGAAAAAAGCGACAAACTGAAATCGGACTGGCATACAAAAACCGCTACGATATTGTATAATATAAAATCATTATTATGGCTACGAAATGATGTATTGATGTGATTAAGTAACCATTTGACTTTTTATAAATAATTTTGAACAAGTATTGGCTTGACGGCTTGACGCATCGTATAATTAGATATGAAGCCACTCCGGTTTTGTTTACGTCAGAAAAAATATATTCATTTTTAAATTTATATGAACTAATAGATATGTACTAAACTGACGTTTTTTTTTAAATTCTGCATTGTTGACAAAACTTACCTTTAATTAGATCATCAAGAGCAATATATAGTTTTGTCCATTTCTGGACATTTTGTGTAAATATGTTAGTGCACGCAATGTGCTGGTGCCTCGTAGCCTGTTGATAATTTATTTTACTCTAGTTGATCAAAGTGATTTTTTTAAAAATAACGTTAAACTATCGAGCTGTTAAGTATAAAAGTCGAAATCGATAACCCTATCATCTGGAAAAAGCGGAAAGCGTAACACACTTTTTATAGTTCGATCTAGTTTTTCCACCTTCCTAAGTACCCATTCCCTAAAATCCTAATAACCGTAGAATAACTGAGAACGTGTCGACAAATAGCATACTTAGTACGATGCTTATTTTGTGAGCTTTTGGCATAATAATTTCTATATGGAATACAACACCATTCCCGCTTTGTTGAACCAGGCTAAACCTTACGAATTTTTTCTATTTTCTATTTATTTAAAAAAATATTCAAGTTTGAACTATTGATTTTCTTTTTATAAATTTCCCCCTGCCATGAAGGTCCTACTTGTTTTTTTAAATTGTAAACTGTATTTTTGTCACATTCACTCCCCGACTCCTCGCGACTT
The DNA here is from genome assembly GCA_039619505.1 of Cimex hemipterus. Taxonomy (NCBI): domain Eukaryota; kingdom Metazoa; phylum Arthropoda; class Insecta; order Hemiptera; family Cimicidae; genus Cimex; species Cimex hemipterus. The sequence continues at coordinate 29,780,581 of CM077104.1, read as the reverse complement.
TCAGGACGGAGATAAATATTGTTTTCAGAATTGAAGAAGGGGAGCCCATTTGAAGAACAGGATCCGAACGGATCCAATAAGAAACTGTTCTGGTGCAGGACAATTTGTTTTATTGCACACGAAAACAATATTCCCCGCGTTATCAATCCGGCAAATGAGATTTGCCCGGAAACAGCCCTGGCCGGAAATAACCGGAGCTGAAAGGGAGTTGATTTGGTTACAAAGGCCCAGTAAAAACAGAATTTTACCTGATTTTTTCTATCTTTATAGAAAATAGGACTCAAGAATTTATAGATGATAAACATTGGAGCAATTTTACTTTTATTGTTGCAAAAAATATATATGTCTTTTATCGTAGACTAACAATACAAAAGTTTGATATTTTTTAGGAATTCGAAATCTCTTTCAATTCAATAATAATTTCTTTCGATCAAAGTTATATTATATATAAGTATATCAGAGGAAAAATTGAATTTTCTTTGAATTTGTTTATTTTTTCGTAACAAATACCACAAAACCGTGATGATATCGAGTGAACTGAGTTTCGCATAACCTTCGTTAATTGTTCAAAAATTAAATAAGAATTTAGTGTTAATTGTACCATGGGGCCGCGGTAGCCTAGTGAATAGCATGAGAGATTCTCGGCTCGTAGATCCCGCCGTCGTGGGTTCGATTCCCACGTCGCCTTTTTTTCACCCTTCCCCCAAAAAAACACATACGCATAATAATAACATTTGCATCGGCTAGTTTGCTCTAAACATAAAGCCATTTAAAAAAATTCACCTTCTCACCTGGCGCATTCATGCCATTTGCCTTTCAGCATAAATTGGAATTATCAGTTGGCGTGTCCCTTTGCGTGTTTCGCCTAATCTCAGACACCTCACATCGGAGGTCATGGGCCTCCAGTGGCAAGCCAAATCGTTTCTATGACCACTTTTTCTTTAAATTAAAAAATAATTAAAAATAAATTCCCATAAAACTGGTTTATCAACAAAAACGATATTAAAAATATACAGGAATAATCATGGTTTACGGCGTAGAGAAGAATACTTATATAAGCTGTGAAAAATCCTGAACAAAAATGGTTCAGCAAAGTTACCAAAATGTCGTTTATTTACGCAGAAAATTAGTTATTAATCATTAACAAATTTCTGTCATTTTTCAAGATATTGCAGTACATCTTTTACTTGCATTAGAACTTAATCCATGCCACTACTGCTTAGAGGTCATAATTGAACATATTAATTATTCTTTTTATCTAAGAATGAAAAATAAATGCTCTTGATTGTGTGAGCTTTTGTGGTTAGAACAAAGTCGTATTTAGCCTAAGGCCGTGGATTCGAACCCACACTAATTTTTTATCTCAACAGAAAACCTTAGATAAAAAGAATAATTAATTGTATTCTTTTTCTTAAATAGGCTATAAAGTTAATAAAAAAAACTTGAATAAAATGTACATAATAATAAATAGACCGAGTTCAAGGACATCCTACCATCTACTTTATACCTTATTCTAAAATTATATTTTACAGACAGTCACTACCCCACAGCCTAAAACTCTTCCTTGTCCCCCTATATGCCCGATTACTGTTGGTGTTTCACAAGGTGGCGTACTCGCTCCCCTCCTTTAAACGATTTACACGGCTAATCTACCCGCTCACCACCCTGACACTCACCCCCAATAGTTCCATTTACAGTATCACGTAACGTACAGTATTTTATATGTATCCTAGATCCGCCATTCGGAGAATCAAGGCAAACGAAACTTAATTTAAATACATTGGTTTTACCGTGAACAAAAAACTCTCCCTCCTCTTTATTTCAATAATCTTCCTATCCCCTTAGTCTCGTGCGGTACCTCGAACAACCACGTTACCTTGACAAACGACTTACGTGGAATCCTCATACGAAACTCAAATCGAAAAATTTAAATACAAGGTGATTATTTGGAGGTGAGATGCGGTCTGGAGTGACATAGGTTTAGAATAATGTTTTCTTTATGGTGCCAACGTTTCGATCTTTATTGACATTATCTTCAGGGCTCAAAGTGTCATTCTTGTATGTCGTGTTGGGAGTGCCTTTTCAAAAAATACTCTTACTACTACTATTAATAATAATATAATAATAATAAGATGCTTCATTTAGGAAAATTACGAATCTACATGATAAAAAAAGATTTGATACAAAAGCGTATACGGCTTGAATATCCCTCAGCTGGAGAGTGAGCATAGTTTTGCTATAATAATAATTAATACAAAGAATACAGAAGAAAACTAAGGTTTTCTTTACGGCAACGCTATATTATATGCAAACAAGGATCACATTATAATCTTACGTTTAATGTGTAGGTATTAGTGACCGTTAATCGATAATTATTCAGATATCGTGAAATGCGGTCTGGTGTGATGTAGGTTTAGAAAAACATTTTTTTTTTATCGTGCCAACGTTTTGATCTTTATTAAGATCATCTTCATGGCTCAAAGCGTTTGTCGTCTCTGTACGTGTGCCATTCTTGCGTGTGGTGTTCAGAGTGCCGCACCATAAAGAAAATGTTTTTCTCAAACCTACAACACCAGACCCCATCTCACGATATCTGAATACTTACGTTTAATTAAAAACTTGACATGCATTCATTATTAAAAAGATAGTTAAACTAAAAACATAAATAGCAAAAAAGAATGTTTAATGAGATCAATAGGAATATTAGTAAAACATTAATAATTTAATATCGGTAACACCAAGGTTAGTGTCATAATTTGCAATTCCAACTTTCTACAATGTTTAGCATATCTTTTAATTTTGGGTGTGCTAAAGAATGGAAGGAAAAGTGAGCAAGCAAAAAATGCACCACATTCTCTCTCAGCCTTAATATCATGAACATAGCTCAAACCTCCTTTCAATCCATTGACTGAATTTTTAGGTAAAGTAATTCACCCTTCATTTTAAATGGCCAACACAGATCTTAAGGTAATCGGCGGTTCTTTTGTGAATAAAAATAATTTATATTCAATGTACAGCTGTTAATAGAAGGTGAACCTACTTGATTCTCTAGCATTCGCCACTCTTCCCGATGTATTATTTTCACCTTTAATATCAAATTTGATAGTTGGTTCTAGAAATAAATCTTATAATTAAGGACTGAAAAAGCAGATATATTTTTCAACAAAAAAAAAAAAAAAAAAATTCAACTCCTTAACCAGGGGGGCGTCGGTGGCCGAAGGTTTAGTCTTTGAAAAGGCGCTCATCACTGCAAGGCAAAGGTCCCGGGTTCGAATCCAGCAGCCCTGCATTCGTACCTGACATACTTATAAATAACCCTCGTTAAAAAAAAAATCTAAAAATAAATCCCTCGTTAAAAAAATGCACATACTAAAAATGGACTTCAGCGTGAAAAACAAAAGAACGTCGACGTCTGTCTTTAGATAAAGCATGTAGTTGATGGCAATGTTTGGTAAAAAAAAATAGCTTTTTTTTATCCAAAAATAACGCAATAATTCATCTAACTATTGTACCAAGCAAACCGCCAAACCTGATCCTTTCAATGATAACAAACGTTTGATCGAGAGCCAACATTAAACAGATTAAACTTGTGAGAAAGCGGCACTAAATTGTGGGTGACCAGGCCCGACCGTACAGTATTAAGTGCCATTTTACCGCTCCACACTCTCATTTGAATGTGAGTTTTAAAGGAGAGTCGAGGAGTCAGAATGACACCCATGCATTTGAATGAATTCACCGCTTCTAATGTCTCACCGCCCAACTCCCATTTTTCACTTGATGACTATCGCGTTTTCAAAAAATCGTAAATTTTTATTTATTTCAGAATGAACACATTGAAGCCACGTTTTACACAGTACTACTTAAGAATTGTAATATTTTCTTGTAATTAAAGTGTTTTTATGAAATGACATCAGAATACATACCATCCCTAACCACCGCTAACAGAAAAGATTGCAGACTATATTTGTTATGCATGTTCAACTACTTGGCTTTTGGATTTACCGAACCCAAAAAATTAGAACAAAATATCAATTCAATTGTAGAGGTGGACAATATTCCAATTTTTTAATTGGGTTATGTACTTTTTTTTTTGGGGGGGGTTCTATTTTCATTTTACTGTCGAGCGGGATCGGCCGACCAGGATCAGGTCCCCACCGTGTGCCCGCACCCACTCATTCAACTCCATCATCCTCTAAATTTTCATAGTTGAAGATAATGAAAAAGTAACGTTGAAAGCTGATGGATTGTTGCTTGTTAGGACAGATTCTAAGTTTATTGGTTTGGAAATGTTTGGGACTTGGCTCAGAGTTTTTAGAAGTTTATCTCTTTCATTTTCGTACTCTCTATATTCGAATATTATGTGGGAAGGATTAGAAGGGCTACAGCAAATGGGGCAGTTCAGAGACGATGCCAAACCGATTCTCTTCTTGTAGCTACCCCTTAGGTAGGTCATGATTTGTCTTCAGTCTAAAAATAGTAGAATATAAATCCTGCCACATTCCTTCTGGGCTATCGCCTTCCGAAAACCATGTTTTTTTCTTGAGCTCAGGAAACAGTGATCTGTAATCAAAATTTGAAATGTAATCAAAATCAAAAATCAGCCAAAATTTGACGTGTTATATTTTTCTTGCCAAAGATTTCTATGAAACTTTTCCAAAAAGTTTTTCCCGTCATCTTTAGAAATTTTGATCTCAAGGGTTGAAGCTGATATAGCAGCCTCCTTTGCAAGTGCGTCAACCGTTTCGTTTTGCCATAACCCTGCATGCCCTTTCACCCAACACAATGCCACCCTATTTCCCATGATTTTTGTTTCAAGCATTTTCCTACCGATTTGGGCACAAATATAGTTTCTGCATTTATAATCGGGGTTATTTATTCTTTCTACGATGCTTCGACCACTAAAAGTAACCCTGTTAGCTTCCTTATAGATCTATGTACTTACCGTACGGAACCAATAAGCGTTCCAACCTAACAAAGTCCATAGCCAAAGCGCCAACAACCTCTTCTTTCTAACCATAAAATTCATATCAACAAAAAAATCCCATCTAGATCCGATATTGCTAAATTCCTTTACAAAAATTGTCATTCCAAATCTCCCGATCATTCAACCCTTAATCTGCGAATTGTCATCCACAACATTACCCGCCAACACGATTGAGTCTGAAGCGACGTTGGTCACACGACAACTTAGATGCCGTCGACGAGAGATGCTTACCAAGTAATTATCCTTTAACGTTCATGCGTTATACCTCCAATTGTGAGTCAGTACTTACATTTTGTATATTCTTTGTTTCAATATTTTTGTTGCATATTTAAATAAATAAATTAATTAAATCTAAAACAGTAGCTTTCATACGGTTTATTGTTTTTCATACAGCTTTGAAGTTTATTGTGCATGATTAAATTAACCCTACTGTTTGTTAAAAATGAAACTCTGCAGGTCTCTTTGAATATGTGCTTCCATAATTTTAATTTAATGTTTCGTCGTAAAATGTGGATTTGAGGTTTCTTTACGCTAATCAAACAGGGGGCTTTCTCATTAATCTCATTAATGCGGGGCCACGTTGAGAAAGAAGAAGGAAGAATTTATGGTGTAATTAAATTGATCTATGTTTTTATCTACTAATAAGCGTAGTCGTGGCAGTTTACAATTTTGTTGACTACGTTTAATGAAAAGTGAGAGAAATTTCTAGGTGGATTTTTGTCTCTGGCTCGTCACTATGTACAATTATGGTGATTAGTTGTAATTTACTTTAGGCGAATGCATTTAAAACTTGGTAAATTTCGTGTGGAATATATTACGCGATGATCTCATCATGAAGGATACGTAAAATATTCGTGAAAATTATGAGAAAGTCTCAATTAGGTTGAGTACCGAAGATGCAGTGCAGACCAGCATACAAATTTAATTAATTCTAAATACAACGTAATAGATTATTAAAATTTATGACAATTTAAAAGTTTTCTACTGTATAAATTCATTTTATATTCATCATAATATGTTTACGGCCGTAAAGTTTTATTTTTTAAATAATAATTTGTTTAATTCTCTTCTACTTGAGCGATTTTCTTATTTTTTATGTTATTTCTTTTTCGGAAGAGATATTGGTTTCTTGTTATGTACCAAACAGAAATATTTTCAGTATATCAGAAATTTTTTTTAAATTTTCTAATTGTTCAAAGACAGGCTTGAGATTGATTGCCAATTTTTCGAAATCTTATTGACAAAATATATTCGGTCTATTACTATTAATCTTTCTTTGTTATTTTTCTTAGTATACTATAAAATTGTAGCTAGCAATTTTTCGGCATAGTAAATCGCTCATTTTTGGCAACAAGTTAAAGTTGGTCAAATGCTACACCTTTCGTTATGCATGGACAATATACAAACTACTAGAGTACTAACTCTCAAATATATGACATAACGAAAATTAATTACGGTTTTTCATCTCAATAAAAAACCATAATTTAATTGTCATATATTAATTGGTCGAGTGGACCACGATAACAGTGAATAAGACATAATAATTTCAATATTATGAAGGGTTATAGAGAGAAGTATACTGAAATGAGAAATAATACAACTTTTTAGATGAAAGTGATTTTAGGTAAGCTCAGGAGGCTAACGAGGATGTCTTCTGAAGCCTGTTTTTTTTCTTCTTCATAGAAGATCTTATAGATCTTGATTTAGAGGTGGCTGCAATCGTGGAGGTTGTTTTGATGTGCGGTTGGTTCGATGATGTGTTGTGCACGCGCTGGTCGGTCGCAATAAAATTTGATAAAATAAATACAATATAAAATAAATTACAAAACAAATAGAATACTAACTTATTAACTGGAGCTTGATTTTCTCGACAATCTGGGAGGTGAGCTGTTTAATAGCTAGAACCTGCAATAGCTCTGGCCGAAGATAAAACAGAATCCTAATCCTTGTAACTACCTTCGGGGCTCCGTCCGAACCCTGTATGATGTGTCGGATTAAGGATGCGGGAGGACTCGCATTATTTTGAACGCGATAATTAATAAAACGAAAGGAAAAAAAATGCTTCGTGAAAATAAGATAAAACAAAGAAAACTGAAAGAAAATCACTTTTGGAGGCTAATTGATCGTGGACTATACAGTACATACAAACAGAACAAAATCAGGACTGTAGAAGGACAAGGCGGCGACAGGACAGGATTGTGGGGAGGGAGCTAGGATAAATTTTAGATTAGCAACATTTCGGAAACAAATAAACAATTGTAATTCGCCAATTTTGGCGCGAACATGTGTCTTTTTTGGTGGCTTCTTCTTTCTTTTTTTTAAAGATATATCAATAGAATAAATCTATGTTCATGATTTTCAGAAATTGAACTGAAAAGAAAGATAGTTTTCTAATGACTCACACAGGTAGTCACAAAGTATTATGCAACACCCGATGAGGTAAAATTTTTTCAGAGAATTCACACCAATATAAATCTAAATAATCAAAAGTGAAGAAGTACTTGAATGTTTTATTAACTTCGCAGTTGTCTCTTAACAAAGATTTTAAAAACAATGTTACTCAAGTAAAGTTTACGCCGAATAGACTGATATAAATTCATATTTATTCCATTTGACCGCTAATTTGTTTATTTTATTTTTTTATTGCAGTGTGCCGATCTGGGGATTTTGTTATCCTGGTGAAATTTGAGGTTGGAAATTGGCTAAGATATTTTTATTTATAACCTTTTTTTACCAAATTTCGCAGTGTACCTGAAAACTTCAGCTTACTCAGTATTTACCCTCAACTATGTACTTAAAGTAATGAAGTATCCCCCATCGGTCGGTACAGATTCAATCGCCTCCTGAGAACTTATTCCGTGAAAGAATTTCCTTGGATAATATTACTTCTTGGCCAGTGCTGTATACTTTTGTATAACATCAAATTTCCACCACTGAGAAGTTTATTTGGAACGGGCGCAGATTGCATTTTTAATCTTAACTTTAAACCTAATTAAACAATTAGGCACCAGCAGCGAATCCGAATTGTCTAAATTAAACTTCATCTTTTATGTATAAGCAGAGGTCAGCAAATCGTTTTAAATTGTACGCCACTTTTAAGAACAGATATAGCAAACTGTGCCTTACGCAATTCTCTTACAATAAAAATGTGTTTCATTGCTTAGATTCATGTTTAATGACGTGGATTACAGAAAACCATAAATAAATGAATTCAAATCATTATATTTTTACAGCATCATTTTATAAATTGAAAACCAGAAAAATTACAATATATATAACAATTATAATGTATGTGGGAGTCAAATCACAACTGGGCCAAAATTTAATACTGTCATATAAAATTTTCAACGATGTTTAGGTCAATTTAACGAGTCGATTAACTAGGCTTTGTTTTGAAATGATACTTTACGATTTTTTTTTCATCTGTGTTATTTATCGTATTAAACTCTCGTCAAAGTGATGTCCTTTGATGTGGTTTTTAGACTTAAGGCGGTGTGGTAAGTAATAGGATACACAGAAGGGTTGGACCAACGATGCTAAAGGGAAAGAGATGGGGAAATAGGGTTGAGAAACACTCATTAAAAACCCTCAGTAACAAAGTGAAGGGGTTTCTTTTGAAGCAAATCGTTTATCCCGACCCTCCAGCAGAGTCTTCCCTCTATCCCAACCCTTCTGAAAGAGAAGGGTAGCCTTATCTTAACAGCTTTATAACTTTATCAGTTCTTAGAGGCCGCCGAGGTACATTTCCTGGGTAGGACGTCGAGATGATGTAGTGTTGGGATTCATCAGGCCGGTTTTCGGGCGGGGGTGTCCCCATTGTCACCCAAACTCCTGACGATGAAGGTCATAAATCTTTGAAAGTTCGCAAAGTTCACTCTCCGCGGACTCCTGTAAGTCTTGTAATTATAATAGGCGCCAATGTTCCCAAACAGAGCGGGGGGCCTTGTACAACAGGGATACCGATTCCATTTACAATTTCGTTCAATTGTATTGATCACAAACCCGATCCGACTGCTACCAAATGGACTCTACGTGGTTACCTTAAGAATAAATGCCTCACGACAAGCTTATGCAATTGTCAAATGAGCAAAGACAGATTGCAAACCTCTAACCTCAAAATTCACTATGATACAACGTAGAACATTATCAAAATTTTAATGCAGCAAAATGACTAAATTAAATCATACAAAAGACATTTTATAATAAAAGATCACTGCCAGAAAGCAGAGGTTGGTCTAGGTAAACTGAACCCTTAAAAACTGATGCAAATCACCCATGAAGAAATTTCCACTAAAAATTAGCAAATCAGAAAAGTATCTATATGTTACTGTGTAAGCATATTGCGATTTGATACGTTTTGATGATTTTACTCCTTAAAAGAAAGAAACAGATTTAAAACTCATTTAAAAAATGAAATGGACATACGAAAAACATAATAAAGTTTAATTATAACCCATTTTACGTTTTAATGATAAATTGAACAAGCTAGTTACTTAAATTATTTATTCTTCCTATGTAAGATCTTGGTTGAAATAAAAAAGTCAGTGTCACGAGCTCGAATTGAAAAATGGCATAAAAAGTGGGAAAATTTGAAAGAATCGAATCCTGATTACACGACATTTGAATAATGACAAAAACGACGGAAAATTCGAAAGGTAGGTTGAAAAGGAGAGCTGGTATCCGAGAGGATCGAAGTCACAATAGCTCAAATGGTATAATGCCGAATGAAATTAGCCGAACATCATGAGTTCGGATCCCTCTCGTCACATAGACTTTTTTACCTCAACCAAGACTTTACATAGAAAAAATATTTAATTAGAACATTATATTATAATGATGGAGGGTTGAATAATACCAACAGTGGGGAAGGTTATGACAATTAAAAAACCAAGACAATGAGCGTTGTAAAGAATTCATGAAAAGATTGTACGTATGAAATAAAAACATTGAAGTTGGTAATGAAAACACGCTCCGCCGCCTAATACAAATAATTACAAAGCTAATAAAATGCTTCTTGAACTTTCCATAATTGATTCTAATTGAGAAAAACAAACTCGGGCAGTGTTTGCTCAGCCCAGGGAGCCGGGCAGAGTTAAGCCCCCGTAGGCAAGGCGGGCAGGGCCAACGTTAAAATGTTAAACAAACACCGTCGCCTCGGAAAATTCGATTTTGATTGAGTCAACCGCATATAAGGGAAAGGGAACGCTCTCTCGGGAAAATCCTCCAGGAAAAGCGCCGCCTCGGGCCTTTTTCCCAGGTAGCGTTCTGGCTTAAGCCGCGAACGGTCTTGATCTGAATCCTCACCACTTTCCTATCCGCCTTACTTTGTTGTATTTTTTAAGCCATTTAATGTTATTAAAAAGAACAATTACAGACTAATATTAGATTTTCGAAAATTTTCGGTGAAAAGTCATTAACACGTCGAAGTAATATATAACATAACAATACGTTTGTGCTATTCATATTTTCAACAACGTTACATACTTAAAAAAATTATGATAGTTTGAAATAAATATACTCACTCTCAAATAGACAAAACGGCATATACATCTGCTATCTGCAACGGGAAACAATCCTGAATCTTCTAAAAATGGTACCAGGAGACTTAAATAGTCGCTGCCGTGCTCAACACAATTCTCAGGCGGGTGGCATTCCAACATGCTCTTTATATGGAGTCAAGGAAATGGGCCCTTCACTTAGCTAGGACACACCGAGAAACCTTTTTCTAAACAAGACAAATTAAGTAGGGATATAGGCAATTTTGTAGTTTTTACTTTTCTAGTATTTTTATTTTATTTCACATGTATGCAGGAAGTATTATGTTTTTTACTGAAGGAAAATTTAATTAAGGAGTTTTGAAAAATAAAATAAACGTTTTAAATTCCATAATCTTGTTTATTGGACACAATAATTTTTTTATACAATTTCTGTTAGCTAAAACCTCTGTGCACCTGTTAGGCAAACTGTTAGTAAGGTTGTATCGAATTTCATAAGGGGTTCATAATCAACTCCATAGATGTTGCAGCACTGCAGTCAGTTGTTGAGTCAACTAGCTGCTGATGACGATCGAAAAGACTTCTCTGAAAAGCACGCAAGCAAAATGTGCTCAACGAGATTAAGGTCTGAAGATAACGGGGAAAGGGACTGATGGGCTGATTCCCAGGCTTTTTTAACAGTGATGAACAACCCTGCCCTTATGAGGTCTGGCATTGCCATCCAGAAATCCGTGCTAAGTTGCCTTCAGCAGCATGGAGTCCTGTTCATCCTCCAGTGTAAATCCCAGACCAGGCCATTACACCCCCTCCACCATACTGCACTGAAGGAAACACGAACTGGGCATTGTATGCATCCCCTGTTCTCGGTAGACTCTTCGGCGCCTGCTATCACTACACGCACAAAAATACGACCCATCAGTAAACATAAGGGCGCTTGCTGCACCATATTGTACTGAGGTATTGCTGGTGGGCTGCTGCTGCAGGTCGTCTCAAAATGGCGTACGATGCTCCGAGCTTACAACCCTATGATTTTTAAAATAATTTAATAATTTATTTTTAAATAAAATGAGTTATTTGGTAAATAACAGGAATTGATCTGGTTAACAATAGAGGAGGTTTTTGAGCAAAATAAGCTAAAGGTATGCAGAATAAGATTGCAGGACAAGACAGACGGGGATAGGATAGAAGGGCAGAGATTATAGAAGAAAAGATATAACATATCGTCGGGTATCTATTTTTTCCCCATTTTCACCATTCTCCTGTTTTTGGCAGTACTAATTAAAGCCGGTATTTTTGTGAATAACCATTGGATTAAAATGGACAAAAAGTATTTCGTTACAAAATGGGTAATTTTCAATTCTTTGGATTTTGGCTTTGGACTAAAACTAAGCGTCCGCGTCAAACTTTCTTATTCTTTTCGTTTTTAGAGTCAAAGGATCAAAAGTTTTTTTTTCCATCTTACTGGTTACTGATTAATACAAGCTCAATTCTGGACTTGCATGTACAAACATGCATAGACATGTACAGATTCGAGCTCACCACTTCTCGTAGGCTACCGTTAATTACAGCTTTTGTTATGTTTTTATGTACAATACATTACGATCAGGTCTCGAGAAATCTACCCCGGGTGTTGGGCGTCCGGGGGTATACCTCGGTCTAATCCGTTTAGCCGCCAAGGATTTTCACCCCTCAGTTCGGTGGAGCACATCGAGAAACGTTTCGTTACAGGAATACTTACGCAGGTTTTGAACTCAAAAGTTCTGTGTCAATCTTGCATATCCTTAACGTAATGAGAATGACCCCCCCTCCCACTACCAGGAGTCAGATCCTGTGAGGGCCACCTAAAGCCAGTGCTCTTGACACGCATTTACTGTATATCTAGCGTTAAAATAGTACGATAAATTTTTGTATTTCTTGTTTTCAGTTTTGCACCAATTTTTCCGAGTTTTACTTTTGTTTTCAGTTATAGTAAAAATCTCATGTAATACTATTTGTAAAACAACGTGCACAGCACGATCTATTTTGGCTAAAAAAAAAAACCTACGCATTAGATAATTGTATGATACAATTTTAATTTGTTGTTTGAAGTTGTTTGATCATCGTTTTTTATAGGAGAATAGGACATTAGTCACGGATTGTTAACCAACTGGCAAAACTAAAAATTATTATAAAATGATTAATCATAACGATTTAGATATCGTGAGGTGCGGTCTGGTGTGATGTAGGTTTCAAAAAAAACATTTTCTTTATCGTGCCAAAGTTTTGGCCTTTATTGAGATCATCTTCAGGGCTCAAAGTGTTTGCCTTCTGTGTAATTGTGCCGTTATTGCGTGTCGTGTCACACGGGTATGTGTGTGGGCACTCTCTGAAGAAGGCAAACACTTTGAGCCCTGAAGATGATCTCAATAAAGGCCGAAACTGTGCTAGTCTCGAGCTGACGGATATTCAAGCCGTATACGCTTTTGTATCGCATCTTTTTTTATCATGTAGATCCGTAATTTTCTTAAATGAAGCATCTTATTATTATTATATTATTATTAATAGCAGTAATTAGAGAATTTTTGGAGAAGGCACTCTCATCACGACATACAAGAATGACACGGAAAACAAACACTTTGTGCCCTGAAGATGATCTCAAAAAAGGCCGAAACGATGGCATGATAAAGAAAATGCTTTTCTGAAGCCTACATCACACGATTTCTAAATAAATACTGATTAACTGTCACTAATTACCGCACATTAATCATAACCATAACTGTTCTTAATTAATAATTGTATTATTCGTAAGCCTGATGTTATTTATTAATACATAGTACAATTCCGATTTTCTAATAAAATGTAGTTGTTCAAAATTAAAATGAATTACATGACAAATTTTAAACCAAATTGTATACCGTTTCACCTTCAATAAATATGTTGACGATAGATTTATAAATAGGTTTATAGTGCAAACAGGTTTATCATATTATGTCAGAACTAATCCATTTAGAAAGTAAAAAATAGTACCTGGATTTGTGTAAGATAAAACATATAATTGATTCAATTAGAAATTTTTCTCATAGGAAATTGATTGTTAGAGATTGTCATAACAGTTTTTCCAAATTTGGCCGTTTCATTAATAAATCTTGCCCCACGCTACTCGGGTGGGAGATTTTTTCCCTTTCGTATATCTCACTGTCTATTAATATAACGAATAATTCATTGAACACAGAGCTCAATCAGTAACGCGTCAGATTTCCTTTTTACTTTAGTTTATCAAAGTAATATTTTCGGTCTCGAGTTATATTTGTTGCATAAACACACTTTTTCAAAAGAAGATTATGTTCTCTGGGTCGATATCCTTGTCTGTGAAAAACGACCGTCTGTCAAAGTAAAAACAACGTTGAGATCATCTTATTTAAAGCGATATTTATTTATTAATAGAGCGCACAAATCCCTGGAGTTTCCTGTTTCCACGTGTAATGTATTTATAATAAGTATAGTCCAATGTCGGAATGAATAAGTAAATACATACATTTTTATTATATTGTATAAACCTACAAAAGTGGTATTTTTCGAATAAATATTGTAATTTGATCGCCCTAATTCCGCAGGTTGTGTTTAACCTTGCGTATAGTCATTTTGCCATGTTCGATGTGCCCAGTGTATCTGTCGCCGATGGTGAAATGTCAAAATGCGCTGACAAACCAACCCAGCGAGTGTACGCAAATCCCAAAGAATCGGTCACATTCTACACAGCAAAATCTGCAAGTTACAGAATAGTATTTTTCTTATATCTAGTGACAAAATTCGTTGGCATGTATTCAATTCTCAATTCTCACTTGGAGTGATCGTGTTAATTCCATCTCCAAACCTCAAACCTGAGACATTTTCATGCCTAACTTTTTATGGTATTTATCGCTGGAAATGTGATTATACAATAGAAAATTTTCAATGTTCAAAAAAAGAGCTCGCAGAATTAGTTTGAATAAAACAACAAAGGAACATTTACAACTTGTGTTGAAAAAGTGGCCAAAATTTACATTTTTGTCTAACAGAAGATTTAATACAGATTTAAACTAGACATAATCGATTGCAATCTTAGAAATAAAAATACTACGTGGTTGTTTCATTTTCCAAAAAATATTAAAACTCCAAAAAGTTCGTAGGCCCTGTTGATTAAATTATATTATAAATTATATAATATGGTCAACTGTGATAACAAAAAACAACTAAAATTAAATAGGTTCCTAAAAGTAATTAAAGAGCATATATACATATATCTCAATAAAGATCGAAACGTTGGCACGATAAAGAAAATGGTTTTCTAAAACCTACGTCACACCAGACCGCATCTAACGATTTCTGAATAATCATCGACTGACGGTCACTAATCACCACCACACATTACATATAAATTTACAACATGAAATAATATTTTGGTACATTCCTGCCTGCTCTCAAAATGAAAGCTTTTTTGGAGATCAGCAAAAAAAAAATAAATAAATAAACAAATATAATACTGCTTGATGAACAAAATCCAACCAAATTAAATCTTCGCTTTAAAATACCTTAACTACAATTTACATTTTTTTGCCTTATTTGAAATTTTTGAAATTGTGAAGAAGAAAAATTGTAATATTTCTTATTTTTACATTGTAAAAATATGTGTTAGTATGTCTTGTGTTATATTCACTGGTGTAATAATTTGCAAGATTGTTTTCATATATACAAATAAGAACATTTGGTATAGATTCATTACTTTAAATTCACTGTATAATGTTTCGTATTATATCTGTACGGTTTACGTAAAATAATTTTAAGAAGTGAGTTACTAGAAAAAAGTTCTTACATCTAAACTTATTTATAAGTAGTACCCGCTCAGGGAACAATACCAACCGCCATGCTGGTTGTGCATGAGAGATATATATTGCCCTTGAGATTTCAATTTTTATAAATTTGCGTAAAATTCTAAATTTATAAAAGAGATTTCCCAGACGGAAAACCAAGTAATCAATATATAAATTAAATATCACATTTGTGCCCAATGCCACACCAAGATATCTAACACAGTAAGCGAACGGGATAGGCAAGCAAGAACACACATCACTATCATCACAAGTGTGGAAAGCAAATTATAAATTATTCATTTATGCATTCATTTTCATTTGTAAATAAAATTATATTACATTACATTTTTTGCGTCTAACAGTAAAAATGTTGAGTTAAACCAAAAATCAATAATTTTCATTATTTACAGTTTTGTTTAAATTAATTAAATACAAGTATTATGTTCATAGTTTCATATTTTTCCGGACAATTTAATTTTAAAAAATCAATAATGCATAAAAGAAACAAAATTGGGCCTTTGACGGACCTTGTGCTACTCCCGATTCAACGCTTAAAGAAGAACTAAATACTGTTCCAACTTATGTGACTAGATTCCTGTCAAATAAATGTGATTCATGGGGTTGAAGGAGACCTGGACTAGAAATACCAATACACTCAAGTTTTTACAGTATCAAGTTATGATCAACAGAATTGAAAGCGTTTTCAATGACCTGAAACAATACCATAACTTGATTACATTTATTAATTTCTTGTGAAATCAAATTAGGAAAGAAAACAAATCTGCTTGGTGGATCTGTCCGGACGGAAACATACTGTTTTGAATAAATTAATAAAGAAATTTAATAATCTATTTTTACTTTTTTCTAAAATTTTGGTTATTATTAGAAATAAAATCAGTCGGATATTGACCGAGTGAATAGGCTTAATTAAAACATGTGTGTTAAATATTATGTATATTATCTTTCATCGGTTTTTAATCTGTTTTGGGCTCATTTGTTAATATTTTGAACTGTTAATTAATTATTCGTTATTCCTACAAATCGACAACTAGGGGGTATTTCAGAAATGAAATGGAATTTGCTCAAAGAAAGGGAACCCATCGAGCTTCCAGTTAATAAACAGCTCTTTAAAAGGGATTCCGTAATTTGAACCCGACAATTAAGTAGCAGGGGCGTCAGTTTGAAAAAAAAAATATTTTACATAAGTTCCTTATACTAAAGCCAATTTGTCGGTTGGTTAAAATGCAAAGGGCTTTAGTGCAGTTAGCATATTTTGCCCGAGTGGGAGAACAAAGATGAAACTAAGTTCTAGTTCTATTTAATTTATCGTTTTTACACTTATTACATAAACATGACGAATTTTTTTTTTTACAGTGGCGTGATAGAATTGCGTATAAATTCAAGACGGGCGAATGTTTTGAATTTATAGAGACGCCCCTTAACTCACCCTACCTCGTTATTAAAATTTAGATTATATTGTTGTTGTTATTTCCTTTGCATTCAAAGTGATTTAAAATTAGATTCATAACCCCGCCTATCGCGTGATAGGGGAAGAATATACGATTATCATGCCTAGTAAATTTTAAGTCTTTGCTTCTTACAAAAAATGGTGCATATTGCAAAAGACGTTGCAAATTACTAAATATAAGATTTGAAAGATTTTCTCTGCAAAAGACAAACATTATTTACTTTTTGGAAAATAAAGTTCTATTCAGAAATCAGAGATCTTCTTTCTTAGAACTTTCTGCGAGTAGAACTATCATTTTACATTCTCAGCCCACCTCAACTAATTTCTAAATATTAGTTTTGAATTATTTGCTTTGGCTATTAATCAATTTTTTATTAACAAACAACCACTTAGATAATAATATTAAATGGTACATACTAATGCAAGGTTTATCATTTGTAATTGTGCTTACGTGAGGATACCTCATAATTAATGTAATGTATAGAGAAATTATCATTAGTTACTTATTTAAACTTTCCTCAATAACCGTATATATTAATAAGAGTAATATATTATATATCTACGCCCCAACGCCAGGTGCTGCCATGAAATAGTGCCGGTTGTTGAGTAAAAAGTTTAAACTTGATTTTTTTAAAAGATTCTTTTATAATATAAAATTTATTGTATGGTTACATGGTAAAAAAAGAATTTTACTTATATGTTTAATTTGAATACATGTTTCAATTTTTTGGTCAAAGCTGGTCAGATTTTTTTTGCCGTACAATAAATTTTATACTTACAAAAGGAATCTCTCTCTCTCTCTTTTTTTTATTCTTTTCCCTCAACTTATCTTTCTCAAACACTCTAACTTTTTCTCTTTCTCTTTCTCTCTCTTTCTTTCTCTTTTCTCTTACTTCAGCTTTTCTTTCTTTGATTTTCATTATTTTTTTATCCTTGATTAAGCTTTCCTCTCTTTCTTCCAATAAAATCTCTCTCTCTCTCTCTCTCTCTCTCTCTCTCTCTCTCTCTCTTTCTCTTTTCTCTTCCCTCAACTTTTTTCTTAAATTCTATCTCTTTTTCTTATTTTCTTCCTGTCTAAACCTTTTTCTCTCACTCTATCTTTCTCTCTCGCTCTCCTTTCCTCCCCCTTTCCATCTCTTTTCTTTTCCCTAAGTTTTTCTTTTTTATACTCCCTCTATTTTCCTACCTTTCTTCTTGTCTAAGCCTCTTTCTCTCTTCTCTCTGTCACAGACGCACACACGCACACAGACACATTTTGTCTCTCTCTCTCTCTCTCTCTATTTATCCATATCTCTATCTACCTCTTGCCTCATCACTCTTTTAACAATTTTACTTAATTTTGTTGTAGGTTACCCAAAAAAAATGAGGCATCAACATATTGTACGACTTTCAGTTCATTCAGTAGACCGGGTTGACTTTTGCAAAACTAAAGACTATATACAAATACAAAAGAAGAATGAATAAAGATTAAACATTTTTTCATTTATTCAAAAATTTTTGTAGTTTTACAATTAAAATCATTTTATTAATTGCCTGTCTGCATGATTATCCAGCCTTAAATGTATTTCAGATATCTGCAATTTGTCTAATTATTAAATTTGCTGATTTATTGCAAGAATGACATGCACAAAAATTACAAAAAAAGTTTTTAAAGAATCTGTTTGCAATTTGTACACTTAGGATTTTATATTTTTTATAACTATTATTGTTCAGACCGCCTCACTAGGCGGTTATTGCCTATGATGAATTGTCAGGAATGTACTGGTGGCCTTATTTTGCATAAAATGTAGTGGTGTGCGCCCAGACCACCAAATCGAATCGTACCTAGTTGACCCGAAGTGATTTGACTTTAAGCCTGGATAATAAAGGAGGATGCATCGGGACGAATCCCCTCGAATAAAGCGGATTGTCCAGGGGGAAGTGCATTTCTGATTAAGCAGGTTAGTGAGTGGGTTTTGTGGGCCATTGTGCCATGTAAATGGGCCGGTTTCCCAAGGAGGGCCTCCTTATTCGACCAGTTCTGCCCTAATCCGAGATTGTCCCCGGGCCATTAGTGTTCTACGTGCACCCGGCCCTGGAAAGGTGGGGTTGCAAGTGACATTTAGGGCCTGTCCGGCACTAAAGGGTAAGTCGGGTAATTAGCAGGGTAGACGTCACTCCCAGTTCGGCTCAACCTTTGTGAGCACTTCAGTCTTAATTGGTTAGCCCCTCAGGATCCACGGGAGTTTTGTAAAGGCATTCAACACCTCAATACTCCTAACCCTCTCTTCCTCTTCCAAACCTTTTCCGCGGAAAACCCGGTTGAGGCTCTTACAAAACACTTTCCGTAAACTCGAGCTATGAGTGGGACCGCCCCCTATTCCCTGAAATATCCCCTTGCTTTATAATTACAAACTTCTCCGTAATCACCTTATCCCAAATCGATATTTGCACGCTGCCGTCTTGTGCATGGTTCAGAGGCGATGTGCGCTTTCATAAGCTCGCGTCTCTTCATGTTTGAGTTTGATTGTTGAGAATTCATCGTCCTTTTTACTTATTTCAAAACTATTTAAGTGCTATAAAACTGCTCAGTTTATCTGTCTGTTTGCAAAATTGAAGTACTGCACAGTTCTGTCCGACGAAACGTATTGGCCTGAGCTGCATGACCTCACATCTTTGTCAACAGACAGTTTAAAATAATAAGCGTTCAGTCTCACCAGAAAATTTCAAAATTATCTAATGGCCGTATCAATAAAGGGTGAGGCAGTATTTATTAAAATGTACAGAGGTCTGTGCTGGTATTTATCACCGTATAAGATACTAATTAACCATTCTTTAAGTATAATTCTGTTGTTTTCTTCCTACCAAATGAAAACTGTTAACAAAATCAAAAATTAATAATATTGTTCTATAGCTCTGACACTCCTAACTACCGTCACGAGTACTGAGAAGTGTAATAGGGGAAACCGATCGAAAAACTGTACTTCTAAACACACTTATTTCGAGTTATTTTTTTGATAAGGATTCTGGTCAACTGACAGATGCATTGTGCATAATCTTATCCACCAGGCGAAATCAGACTAAGATAGGTCAACCAAACTACAGGTTCATCATCCCGCCCACATCAAGAAATCTCGTACACAAATACATTAGGTTAGATCATATGAACAAAATCGATTAGCCCTATTGTTCTATATCGGTAGTCGTATTGACCATAGTTTTTCAATCTTAAACCATCTATTATCGCTTTAAAGTTGTAAGTATGAGATTTTGTAGTATGCTGTGCCGGTAGTTTTCATTGGAAGATGCTTTAATAATCTTTATTCGCATCGTTTGTTACCGTGTTAAAAACTATTATTCATCAGTTGAGTGACTTGTTAATTTGAATTTTTTCATCGATAGCTCAAGAGACAACACGTGACCATGTGCTTCAGATACAAAATTGCTGGGAACACGCACCAGAACGATCTGTATTAGACTGCAAATCGGCCGAAAGGTTTTTTCACGAAATAAAGAAGATTCACAATTTAATGGCATGTACATTTGGTAGACAGGTGTGGAATGTGCCCTCGTGGGCAAACCATCTTAGCTCCTCTGGGACAATTGTGATACTTGTCTGTGTGTATGATATGCTCTGAGGGTCGAGGAGAGATGGCCCCCGTGTTCTTTGCAGCTATCCCTGCAGACTGACTCACGTCTATCCGGGAGGGCGAGGGAGGAGCCTCGAGGAAATGGGATCCGAAATCAATGTTGCTCGAATAATTTCCTCGGGTCCCCGGAGGGTCGCCGAGGCCTCGGTGGAAAGGGTTGTTTGATTAGTGGAAGGGCGGTTAATATCCGGGCTCAGGGAGAGCACATGTAGAGGTTTTCTGTGACTTGTTGATTGGTGTGACAAAAGGCTGTCAGGGCCAGGCCGACCTCCAAACTCAATTACGTCACAAACAAAGCCTCGCACCCTGCGCGCTTCAGATAACGCCCCTTCTCGATCTTCGACTTTCTGGCATATTCAAATATCTCAATTTGGTTTTAACCCTTCTCCCCCCGGGGCAAAGCCTACTCGGAGACCTTAAGTGCTTCCGCTGTTTATAATTGTACCGGACTTGAATACTGAAAAGCCTTTTAAATGCAGAAAAGGGTTCGTGGCGGTTGAAATGCACAGATGACTACGAAATGTCACATAAGCGCTAATGCCTAAGCGCTTCGAATTTATTAAAATAAACCCTCGACCCTCCCTGGTTACTAATTTCTCGTTTGCTTTAAGTTTCTCGAATTCTAAGTGCACCTCACATTTCCACGAAATTAATACCTGACATTTAATATCGCCAAATTACTCAAAGATTAAATCTCATTTGACGGTCGGCTACGGTATTCAGAGTTTTTTTTTTCTTTCAAAAAGATAATAATAGTTTGTAGAGAGAGTTTTCGTTTGAACTAATAGAGTATTATTTTTGGCACATGTGTTCAGCAGAACGACATAGCGAGATAGCCGAGATTTAGTGTTTTAGCGGTAACGTTTATCCACCTCCTGCTTCTGTGGGTGGGAGGTGAGTTTAATAAACATTAACGTTCGGTTGCTCAATCAGCAAAGTGCGGGGGTGGTTTCGGGTCGTTAAGGTCGCCGAGATAATAGCCTCCGTACGGCTTCATCCAGGTCCCCGGAACGGTTAGTGCTTCGAAGCCAGTCTAGCATGCCTCGTGCACTTTCTAGGGGCTGCAAGCGGAGCATCTAATTGGAACAAGCGTAATGTTTTCGATTGTCGTTCGTTAAATCCGTTAATTAGACATGGAAATATTGCTGGTTTCTCCCCCGACGATCCACCCAAGCGAGGAAGACACTCTCCTAATGAACACGGCTTCCTCGCCTTTTCGATAAACCCTCTGAAAATCTGAAGAACGACACGGGTGCGATAGGTTTGGTATAATTACACCATCCGTTAAAATGAAAATTTAATTCTGCGTCAACGCCTCGACGGGTCTTTTTATAGTATTTCGCCGCTCGGTGCGCCTAATTCCGTTCTCCTCCAGTGTATTTACCAGAAATAAATAATTCTCCCCAGTTCCTTTTTCCCTGTATTTTCCAGCACCGAATAAAATATATCTTTTAATATTTCATTACCCGGGGGGATTACTTTTTTTTTAATTTGGCCATTGGAATTTTTTCTCTTTTACTGTTCTCTTTTATTATTTAAATAGCTGAATGGACGTGGCGATAGACAAGTGAAGGATAGACGTGACAGACACTTCAGGCCTTCGTAAATGTGATTATTCAACATTTAGGTAATTCTGCCAATTTGCGCGTTTTCAATTCTACTGTTGCGTCTTTTGAACAATAATATTTTTTTCATCGGGCCTACTTGTTTTATGTGCTATTATTATGTAATTTGCATTGAAGCAGAATGAGTTGATCGTTGGTAAACAGCTTTTTCGAAAAATGAAACCGACCAGTCTGAGAGAATTAAATGGAGCAAGTTTCACCAACAAAGGGTCTGAAGTTTTCAAAGGAAATGAAACTGTTTCTGTTACGCACACTGTACGCGAACTGTATGTTTTATAGCCACTTTTAAGACGGCATTATATTTCATCAAAGTTAATAAGTAAACGTTTGCGACTCCATCTTTAGTCAACATGTAGAAATAGTATTTCTGAATTTTTAACCCCGTATATTTTCTGTTGATCAGTGTATGACCAACCAGAAAAACTCCGAAACTAAAATTATAACAAAAATCTTGTAATTTGCATTATTTATTGCCGTAGATAATTGTGATCATATTAAATAAAAATTATATTTTACTTTGCTGTAAGTTAATTGATATTATCCGTGCTATAACTTAAATCTTATAAATTTTAAAAATTTTGTGGCCTGTATGCAATAAGACGTTAATTGAAAACTGTTCTTTAAGTTGTAATATTTATGAATTTGGTTTATTTCTACGTAAGTTAAAATATATAACTTACCAATGTGTAATTATCCACATGGTCATTAGGTGCAAAGTATAAATAAATATTAATAAATTTCGAGGTCCGATTGACCAAATAAATTCTTTTAATTATTTAATATTTATGTAGGGTATTGGTTGAAATGAAAAAGCTAGTGAATCGAGCGGGATTCCTCCAACCCACTGACCTTCGGATAAATACGTTGCTGTTTTACCCAGCTCTCTAGCCGAAGGTCTTGGGTTCGAATCCCGGACGAGACACTAGCTTTTTCATTTCAACAAATACCATACTTAAAGATTTTACATAAATATTAATTGAAAGAATAATACAACGAGTTATTAGTACTGTATCACAGATGGAATGATTTATCTATTTTGCTGGCTTTCAGCTGAAAATTTCTATTGTCTTTCGTTTCATTTGCGTGAGGAAATTTTCTAAGCAGAGATTTTACCTACTGAAGTAATGATTAAAAAAGTTATTTTGAACAGGCAGATTCAATTAAGCGGCATCAGAGCATATTGGTTTAAAGCTATTACATATTTCTGCTAAATTCATCATTAGTTTTTAAAATTTTTTTAAAGGTTTTTTTAAAATTCTTGATTTATTAAAAAATATTAAGTTCCAAAAGTTTAAAAAAAAGTTTTTATGAAACATCGTTTTTTATAGAAATCGTAAGGGCCTATCCTTGGCCAAATCTATAAGTATATATAATTGTTATTTGGTGGTAATGAAAAAGAAAGTTTAAAACGGCGTCGGGTTTTCTCTCTCTCTCTCTATTCGCCGGTGGGATTTGATGGCCTGTGGATGTTGGGACATGCGTTGATGCGAATCCTCGGCGTCGAGGTTTTACTGGTTTCAATCTCGAGGTGATGGGGAGAGGAAAGCTTATGGCCGGCTGTGGAAACGTGTTAATTCGTAGATGAGCTTTACAGTTGCGAGTCGTAAACTCGCCCCAGGCTAGATAGGTCTTAATTAGAATTCCCTCAGCTATCCCGCTAATAGCACGAGAAGTGCACTGGGAATTGATGTTTCCAAAAATTGTTTTTTTATCCCATCGGCCAAAAGAATACGACGTTGAGAAACCTGGGTATAGGCGATTCAATTTGGCACTTGAGAGAAAACACATTAACGATATAATCGAGTCTGACAGACCATAATCACAATAAATCAGATAAATATATCAAAAGAACCAGAAACTACCAAGCTATAGGTTTACGACCAATTTCTTTAAAAAATCTTACAATTTATATTAAATTTTCTAATTATGAGTTTAACAATAATTCCAATTTATTTTTATTGTTTTGCACCTGTTGAGGGGACTCCCTGTTTTCGTAAATAACAATTAATAGAATAAATGGATAAAAATAAAAAATGGCGAAAGAAAAGAATTGGCGATGAACCAAATAATGGTTAAATAGCAAGTGGTTATAAAAAAAAAAACGGAATTTACTTAATCTGGAGGTCATTGCGAGTCCACAAGCTAATCGAAAAATCTCAGAGCTGGATAAGGGAGAAAAAAACTGTTTTTATACAAATTTGAAATAAAGGTGAAATGGAAAAAGCATAGGAGACATTGGTTTTTCATATACTGACCAAAAAGTAAAAAAAAAAGACATAAGGGACAAATTGGGATTAGGGAAGAACATAAACAAGAAGCTCCTGTAAACTACTATGGATACAAAGAAAGTCAAAACATAATAAAATTATCACATTATTTACTATCATTACTACCTAGGGGATGGCACTGTAATTCTGTATTTTAACCCGATTCCTATCCATGCAACCTACATCATCCAAAACACCTTGAGTTTATCAAAGACTGGTGAAAAATTAGTGTAATTGTAAGAAGAATCCAGGCTTTTGATAAATTTGATAAATAAATGGTACCCAGGCATTCTCTGTAATTATAAACGCTTCCTACCCGGTCCTTATTATCTTTTGCTGAAATTAAACTGTCCTTCAGAATGAGGTGCGGTAATGAGTACGCGGATAGATTAGCCGGCGACCGACAAGGTTGGTACACTGAATGCGATTTATACTGCTGACTTTCCTATAGATCCCAATTCCATCATTACCACCTACGCGGCTATTATTCTCCCTTTAATTAAACACAAATCTCATTCATATAACCTTGAACATCCAAGAAGACCTTGAGCTTTTCAAATATTGGTTAAAAAAATAAAAGACGATATTGAATGAGGAAAAACGTACACGTTGGTATATTTTTATTATTTTAAATTCCTCTCTATCCACAAGACATCCACAACAAGGAGCAACTGGCTTCCACTCAGGAATGTTATAGAAGGATTTGAAAGGATGCAACTTAACAAAAGACTTGGTCAGCCACGGAGGCTTTTAGATCCGAAATATATTCTGTTCTTCAAACTCAACTAACTCAATACAAGACTGCCACCACGAAGGACATACGGAAAGAACTACTTGGTTCAGGCAATTCAACGTAATTAACCTCACTACACACAACGACCTCAACATTATATCCTTAGAAATGTACCCCACTTCGAAAATTTCCACACCAAGCTGTCGACCTATCCTTTGTCACTCATCATTGCCAAGCACTCTTTACCTTTTCGAACGACGATCCTCCAAGATCTCTTTGTACCTTAATCCCTCATAAGGAGTGCCAGGGTAGCCTGGTCATTCTTAAAATCGGTCCTCTTGGGTCGAACTGCTCACAATATCAGTGTGTTAAAATGCGATAAAAAAACGCAAATACATATATACAGGCGACAAATAAATAATACAAAAATCGTTTATTGAAATTCTTTCATTGCTGTTATAAAATAATTATTATCATTAAATAAATATCAGCATTATGGACACTTTTTCAGAAACGTAAAAAATAATAAGATAAAAATATTCTTAAACTAATGGAAAATGTTTTAATATATTGGCAGTACTGTGGAAATAAATTTACCATTTATTACCACAATTCATACAATATAACTCCAAAATTAAGGCTGTATGAGAGAGAGAGAGAGAGAGAGAGAGAGAGAGAGATTACTTTACATAAATTACCATAAATTTCATTTAAGATTCGAAGACCAATTCAAACTTTCAGACGATAAACACTTTGAGGGGGTAGAAATATTTTGATTGAATATAAAAAATATATTTTCGGCATTGTATAAATTCACTTTTTTCCATATTCTACATGTATCCGTTAAATTTAAGATAAAGAAACTGTTTTTCTGAGACCTACATCACACCAGACCGCATTTCACGATCTCTAAATAATAATAAACTACTTCGTTAAATTCACTATTTTCGTGGTCCGCTTGACCCATTAACATATTACAATTAATTAAGATTTTTAGTTGAGATCGCCGAGAATCAAATCCGATAAGAACGACATTTGAAAAATAGCAAAAAAGGAGTAAAAACTCAAAAGGGGGGGTTGTGATAGGAAGTTGATGTCCGAGTGGATCGAGGTCACGATAGCTCAAGTAGTAGAGAGAAGATCGTGAGTTCGAATCCCGTTCGTGCCATTAATTTTTTTAAATGTCTTACCAAATTATGTTACAATATAAATTTGAACTAACAGCAGAATAACCTTTTAAAATATTATCCGTTGTGAATTATTTTTAAGGCTGTTAACAACAAGTTGTAGGGTAAAAATAAAATTTTATATTTATTTGTTACATCTTTCACATAGTCGAAACATCCTCGGAGGAGCCAATCGTCAAAAAATCATCCTCTTCGACAGAGCGGACGGTGGTTCTCAAAAGGAAATCCAATTTTTCTTCAATCTTCTCCTGGCAAAAGGATTAGCCCGGGGTCTCGAATTTATCTAAGATGTATATGATGTGGGCTAAAGCAGACGAGACATTATTTGCCTGAAAGAGATGTGTATCTGCTTTTGACGTGCCACGTAATAGAACTCACCTGGTCACGCAATTCACCTTTTTCTTATGCTTTATCAACCGCTTCTATCCTTTCTTTCAGTTTTTATTCGTATTTAATTTTTTTTTCTCTCCAATTTCTGATTAGTTTTTGTGATAAAGTGAAACGAAACACTTTAGAAACAATTCATTTGAAAACGTTGCGTTTGGTTTGTACAAGGAAAATTGCATATTCGTACGGTATTTCTTACTATATTTATTGGATTAATTTTTTCAGTGCATTATTTTGCAGTGCATTGAGTTAAACAGTTATAAAATTTAGTGAATATAATAAAAAAATATTGTTGCGAATGTTATTTATTTTTTTACGAAGGTTTGCAACAGCAGAAGTCGTATAAACTGTCAGGGTGCCTATGTTTTTTAAAAAAGCCCGTTTATAAGGGCCGCTGGATTCGAACCCGGGACCTTTGCCTTACAGGAATTAGAGCCGTGTCAACGCTCGACCCATATCCGTATTATTATAGAACTAGATCAGCCTTTACGTTCTTCGGATTATTTACAACGTGGAAAAAATTGAGTGTTTAATCTTCAATCCGATGTTTTTAAACAAACTGATGACGGAGAACTCTTTTTAAATTTAGTCTATCCCAGCAGACGTTGACGTTTATTATTTATGTTTTTGAACAATAATAATTGTTCGAAGAATTTGTATAGTTAATATTTATTTAAAAATACTGATCGCAAGAAACGATGTTGCAGTTACTGACGAGTTTTTATTTTGAACAGAACTACTTTGCCAAACGCCACATTGAGTCTTTACCGTTTATTTTGTATTTTCAGACCGACAGGATAGCTATAATACTTGTTTTCGGGGGACATGAAGTTTCTCAAAATTTGTTTCTCGTTTAAAATGCAATGCTGAATGATAAGTTTGTTCGACGTCATAAAAGTAGACTGACTTTTTGAGTGTCGTTCAGTACGGAGTTGGGTAGTGTGAAGTTTAACTTTGTAAGTTGGCCGCCCTCGGACTTTTCCAATTGTTGAACGACTTCATCAATCCGCGTCAAAATGATATTACTAAATCCATTATGTTTAGACCAAATTACTTCTTTCAATTATTCTTTTTAGTCTTTGACACGAAGGTCGTGGGTTCGATCCCGCTCGTGAATAATTTTTTCATATCGACCTTGTAAATAAAGAATAATTAATTGAAAGAAGTATCAACTACATTGAACATTTGGTAAATATGAAAAATTTTTAGACAACATTTAAAAAAAATTGTTATTTTTTAAAAACTTGGTTTAATTAAACGTCCACTTGAAAAGTAGTAATCAAGCTTACTGAACTTTGCTTTTTCATAATTGTATCGCGATTCAATGACTATCAATTACACTGCAATAATTGCGTGGTTTGTCGTTTGATAATTTGTCGATACCACCTGGAATCAATTAGTTTTCCGCCTAGTTCTGAAATTCCTTCGGCTTGTGAATTCCAGGATCTCATAACTTATAATAAGCCAATAATACGATAAAATTGTAACAACGTGTGTTGTTAGCGACAACTATTTCATAGTCGAAATAAAATGTAAAAAATCTATGGGTTTGCAGTTGATTGCGTTTCCTTCTAAAATCAAAACAAATTTGAAAACAGTCTCCCTTTCTTTTGTTTCTTACAAAACAGAAAATTACTGCATTGCACTTCATCTATTACTTAAAAAATATGAAACCATCCTGATCCCCCCTATGCTATTATTTTAACTCGCTTTAGTTTCAAAAAAATGTATACCCTGCTAAGCAAATTGCATGTTAAAAAATTTAGTTATTTATTTATATCAACCCCTACAGCAACTGTTAAGAGAATTAGTAGTCTAAAATTATTTTTACAATAAAGGTGCACACAACGATAGTAACAAATCTTTCGTACATCTTATGATTAATTAAATATTTCTATTAATAACTTGTAGTCTATTCACCTCGCCTTGTATAAACGAGAAATTCTTGAAATAATATTTAATCGGCAAACGATGGATTGGGCACACCAACCTGTTGACAAAATCTAGTTTGGTCATATACAATTTCTTAGGTACTCACTCTTAAAAAATTCAATGTGAACTTAAATTAATTAAGGTCTTAAGTTGAGACAAAAAAGTCAGTGTCACTAGCGGGATTCGGACTCACGACCTTCGGCTTGATATAAATTCAATCCCCCGAGCACTAACTTCCAATGTCAACCCCACGTTTTTGAATTTCCCCTCCTTTTTTTTGGCATTTTTCAACTGTCGTGTGATTGGATTGGATTCTCGATTTTGGACTTTTACCTCAACTTAAAACCTTAATTAATTGAATGCTATTAATTCTTCAAGCGGGCCACGAAAAATAGTGAATTTGAAATGAATCCGATTACACGACATTTGAAAAATGGCAAAAGAGGAGGGAAAATTCAAAATGTGGGGGTGAGATGGGAAGTTAGTTCCCGGGGGGGATCGAACCCACGATAGCTCAAGTGGTAGAGTAGAGGCGTATCAAGCCGAAGGTCGTAGGTTCGAATCCCGCTCGTGACACTGCCTTTTTATCTCAACATAAAACCTTAATTAATTTTAATATACAATAATAATATATTTTACACGTCAAGCGGTCCACGAAAAATAGTGAATTTAGTAAATTTAATTGTTAATACAGAGGGTATTAAGTTAAAAGTATTTATTTCCATTTGAAAATTTGAAGATTTAGTTTATTTACATGACAAGCACCTGCGAATATAAAGCAAATTTTCCAAACCAGCATAAAATTTGCAGCGACCCAATATATTCCAAGTCCGAACTGTTGCGTAAGGTTGAAAGTAAGAATGTTAAAATAAAAATAAAACGTGCCCACCGATATTATGTGTTAAACTATTTATTATTGTAATTCGAGAAAAAAATCTTTTCCTACATTCAGTATCTTTGTAAGTGCAGATATATATCCAACTAATCAAGAATCTGGAAAGCCTTTATAACAATTCTACATCAAATCAGTTTACAGAGTAATGAAATGTAAATTTTATTTTCAAATTGGCTTATAAATTTCAAAGGATATTTTATTAGTTTACCTCGAGTAACGTGAAAATAAATGAAACAGTAAAACAGGCGAGGGATATAAATGATTAATATCGGGATGCCATTGGCCAAAAGGTCAACAGATATAATCTCCCCCGTGTTAAACCAAAACTTGCTCAAGCTTGATCATAAAGATTAAGATACAATAATCTTTTTCGATTGTTCTAACTGACTTTTGTATTAAAATAAATCGCTACCGACAATGGATAAATATAAACCTTATTTACTTTGGTGTTAATAAACCGGAAAATCACAGGACATTTTTAAAATTATCCGTGTAAATAATTCCGTTGATTTTCTGGCTTAATAATAATATGTAGCATGCCAAGGTGGAGTGATCTATCATTAATCATGATTTTGGCTATGGGCCCAACGGAATGAACATCCTTTCAAGAGATCCTTTAAATGACTCGATCAGTCAAACTTACTACTGTTACAAATAAAAGGACACATTTATGAAATAAAACTTATTGCTTGAGGTTAGGATTAATTAAGTATAGCAGATGTTTTCTTTTCCTACTGAAAATTGAATTTAAGGAAACGGATTTTCTCCGTGGATTAACTGATTTTTTACTGAACGTTTGAAGTGATCCGATAAAAACAAAAACTAAATCAGTGATCCTTCAGAAGTAATACGAAATAACGCGTACCTCTGAAAATTCAATAATGACGGAAACGATTCATCGGATTGAATATTTTCCAGTGTAACATAAACTGGCAAGACCGTTCTCCTATTGATAGTAATAAATTCTCCCTGCTTGATACTAATCCCAGTTAAAAGGCGAGGGGTGGCAATTGGACGACTAATGGAAGAGGTTTCTCCAGGATGGATGCCAACCACGCCCCGTGTCAGCAGCACCCTTCTGCACCTAAAGAGCAAGGGCGTTTTTTCTTTCAACCCCCTCGTTTTTTTTCTCTTTTTTTAAAACCACGCTCTCATAAAATTGCCCTTCCGATATTTCATAAAATGGAATCAGTAATGAAGGTGTATCGAAGATCAGCTGAGAGAAAGGGCACGGCAAGGATCGCCCGCCCGATTGAAATGCTAATCGACTTATGATATGCGCCTACTGAACAGCCTTGCTCCTTATTGAACATCTTTGTGCCGGTGAAATTTAAATACTTGGCTTTATTATTTATCTGAATTCAGCATACACTTAAACTTAATGGATTTTGTTTTATTGACTAAATAATTGAATTTTTAAATAGAATAAATTAAAAAAATTCTTTAATATATAATACATAAAAGGCGTTTTATAACTACAGAGTTCTAAAAGTCATATTAAAAGAATTTATCAACTAGATACGAACAACGATGCCTCCCAGCATTTTCGAAATTATTGAAACTTCACCCTTCAACTTGAACAATATTTTTTCCACAAGTCATTTTCTCTTGAAGAGAGATTCCATGAGCCCCTGGGTTGTGTTGTAAATTTATTAGAATGAATGTAATTTATTAGCTTGAATGTAAGGGGTTGCCTAACCCCGCCCTTAGGAATATCCACTACTCTGGGGTGAGTGAAGTTGACAAGAAATCTATGGTTGTGGTGTCATATTATATGTATGTTTCATATCTATTTTATAGTTGGCAACTTCAGATGAAATAAAAATCAAGCCATGTTAAGATACAGTCTTGGTTACATTATAAAAGAGATTTGACTGTACAGAAATCACACAGATACATACAGTCAGGCAGACCAAAATGATAACTAACGACCAAATTATCCCGTGTTTGTTTTGTAAATGTAACTATCTCAAAATCGCAGTTGGCTTTATCGCACTTAGATTGTTCATAGTTGAGATGTCCTGTGTTGACATTTTAGTGATGGGTTGTGTTTTTAGTGAAATACTACAACAGACAGACCAAACTTGATGAGCTACCGAATTACCAACTGTTTTAAAAAGTTCTTTTTTTTACAAGGGTTCGCAATAGCAGAGGTCATATAAGGGTGCCGGTGTTTTTGAAAAAAAAAAAGCCCATTTGTATGTCGGGTTCGAATGCAGGGCCACTTGATTAGAACCCGGGACCTTTACCTTACAGTGACCCCCCCCCATTTTTAAAAAGTTAAACAATAAAATGCATGCAGGTTGTCGTTAAGAGGCTATCTAGTCTTTTTTTGATTCCCATTTTTGAAAGTGTCTTTAGTCTAAACTAGAACCAACTCAATCTATTGACCTGATCTTATTAATTTGTTTCCTTACCCATTTCCTAGCGAAGTTTATGTGCTAATACATACCAGCTAAGAAAAAACTTCTTTGTTAAATGAATGTAGTTGCAAACAAGTTTTTAAACGTTGAAAATGACTTTGCTCTACCGAAAAAGCGATGCGCCGAGAAAGCGTAGAATATTTCGAACGCCGTGTACAAACGGAGGCAGAGACCTAGTCACAATAAGGCTTTTCTGCCCTCAAAGACACAAACATCCGATGCCGGCTTATTGTGCCGGCGTCTGTTTTATGCGGGAAGATAAAATTACCTAAATTCCAGTCCCTTTGTGGCTTAGGCCCTTATTGCGGTTCTCCCCGGTTCATTATCAGATGCGGGCTGTCTCGCCCTAAGCCCAACATTCACGCTAATCCTTTCTTGGGAGTCTCTTGATCATCGTTTGTTTATTTACTGCTAACCACGCGAAGCTTTGTTTCAGAAATCGCGCACTCGTGGAAAACGGAAATAGCAAAGATTTAAGCACGTCTTACAATTAAATCATTCATCCGGGAAAAGCCAATTATGATTTACTTCTGGCAACAAGGTGGTTACCCGATAAATCATTTTGCGTTTCCTTCAAGGTATGCAGCCAACCTTGCCAAACAGTGTCTGTTTACTGTTATAATAAATTGTATGTACATTACGTGAGCACGTATAACTAATTAATTAACGTACACAGGTCCTACGTGGGAAGTTTTGCCAACCATTATCTCTGTCCTTCACAGAAAACAAACTCCTCCACAGCCTTATTCCCTCTTTTAAATTATTCAAAAATATCGAATAAACATAAACGAATTATCGATGGTACATACATGTTCCTAAAGAATCATCGGTACAGAATCATGCTGTGTTCCGTTGTGCACCACAACGGTATCCGACATAATTCTGAAGATTTACTGTACCGATTAACTGTAAAAGTACCGATACTTCTTTATGGCAATTATTGCATCTCCAGAATTATATTTTTAATAGACAAAACCGGCACAAGCGATTAATTTAAAAAAGTAATAAATAATAATCCACTCAGGTATTAAATCCCTTCGAATCCCTCTCGTGACACTGACATTTTTATCTCAACCAATACCTTACATAAAGATTAATTAACTGAAATAAGTTATTTGGTCAATCGGATCACGAAATCCAATGGATTTAATTTTTAACATGAATTATATCTTCACTAAAGTTCCCTGTGTAAATTTCATTTGTCACCGAGAATAATTACACTACATTTGAAAAATGGGGAAAATTCGAGAGGTAGGTTGAACTGGGCAGTTGGTTTTTGAGCGGATCGAAGTCACGATAGTGCAAGTCGTAGAACAACAGTGTATTTAGCTGAATGTCGTGGGTTCGAATCCCGTTCGTGTCACTAACTTTTTTATCTCATCCACTACCTTACATAAAGATTAATTAATCAAAATTAGAATGACGTCCAACGGCGATTTTTTTTTTCAAAATTGTAATTTGTTCGTTAGCGTTCATTTTTGGCCTGCCTATCCTCGCTGGTTCACATGGAGAAATTCCACAAACTTCCTTTTTTTTTTTTTTTCTTTTTTTTTTGATAATAGGGTTCAGTTGTAATCAGTCAATTATTAAATGTAACCCTTAACATTAATGGTAACAAGTTAATTGTATGAATTTGTTTCTTTTTGTATGTCTTTATAAAATGATCGTACAAGAACTAGAAGTATGTCATGTGATAAATGCTTAAATGGGTATAATGAGACAATATTGAAATGGATATGATGAAAGAAAATTAGGAACAGATATTTGGGAGATGGTGTGTGTATGTGTATGGGGTGTGGGAAGATAGATTAATAGAGATAGATAGATAGAGAAAGAGAGAGAGAGAGAGAGAGAGAGAGAGAGAGAGAGAGAGAGAATGTGTGTGTCTGCTAGTATGAAACAGTAAAGTGGTAGAGAGGGACATCTAGTGAATATGTTGTGTGCCGACGAGATGGAGTTAAAAAGAAAAATATAAAGATCAAATTGGGTGGAACGAAACCTACCATCAAATCTAATTGTTTTTCCGTGATTTTTCAAAACAGTGGACGGAAAGAAAGTTGTCTGAATACCTCGAAGGAAATGCACAACGGTTTAACGGGTAACTGGGAAGTCGGTGGCCGCAACGGTTTAGGCGCTCATCACTGTAAGATAAAGGTCACGAGTTCGAATCCAACGGCTCTGCATTAAAACCCGACATACTTAAAAATGGGCTTTTATCTCAAAAACACCGGCTCCCCGAATATTGATATAACCTCTGCTGTTGCGAACCTTCATAAAAAATTTTATCTGGTAACAACTCCGTTGTCAGAAGTAAATCATAATTGGCTTTTTCCGGATGAAT
>CM077104.1:29718234-29741386 GCA_039619505.1 Cimex hemipterus | reverse complement strand
TATATATATATATATATATATATATATATATATATGCGTCTAATTTCTTACGTTCTACGACAATTTGTTGTCAAAAATTCAAGTGATCAATTTTGTTGGCTAGTTTTAATGGTGAAATTAAATTTAAGGAAAGAAACGGAGAAATGTTACCCTTTTAGAAGGTGGTTCATCTGAGATTCTCGGCTTTCTAGGAAATGGGGTGCCCCTCGATCTGCTCCATCTAACCGTAGCTTCCCCCTGACTTGTTGTTTTCTTGAAAAATAAACTACAGAATCCTTTCATCCCCCTACCACGGAACAAGGGCCCACTAAGGTAAACCCAAGAACCCTTACTAATTATTTACAGGAGTTACGCCGTAGATATTGAAGTTATATAACATCTGCCCCTCCGACATCACCTTACCCCGCCACCCCGGGGCCTTAATATTTGCCAATGTGCCTAAGCCCGTTCCCAGCCCTTGTGAAACTTGCATCAACCACTCCCGGCCGAGACAAGGGTCCATGATTTCCCATGACGACCCGACTCCTACCTAGACAATCCGCTTATCGGTTACTTATTGATGACCCCTTTACCTCTAAACTCCGTTCTTTACTTTCTTTCTAAATGACATTTACAGTCAGATAACTTTATTCGTAAACGGTTGTATGTCTTACCTCGCAATGCAATCAATATTGCACAGGTCGTTTATATTTGATAAGTATCAAAGTTAAACTGAAATATTCAATAGTTAAACGTTGTTGCAACCTTAAGAACCTTCTCTTCAGTTATTTGTTTTTCAAGAAGTTTTCTTTCCCTTCTTGCAATCATATCCTGTCTGCCCATTCCTTCTCCCGCACTAATCAGCTAACCTTTATTTGCTAAACTACTTCATGGTACAGATAAAAACTTTTAGTACAATATATGGTGCTACAGTAATTACCAAAGGGAAGAATAACTCTAATATTAAATTATTTATTAAACAGCGTACATTTATGATTTCGTTCAATTTGGCTTAGATTAAAATGTTCTAATTGATATAACGATAAAAATAGATATAGTTTCATATAAACAAACAAGCCATACGAGTGCTTGGTGTCTGTCTTTGGGTATATTATTTGAAATATTGAAATTATTTAGTTTATTATTCAGATATCGTGAGATGCGGTCTGGTGTGATGTAGGTATCAGAAAAACATTTTCTTTATCGTGCCAACGTTTCGATCTTTTATTGAGATCATCTTCAGGGCCTGGGATTTACAAACATAGTTCACATTTAGAAAATACATATAGAATTTGGAAAAGTGAATTTATACAATGCAAAAATTATATTTTATATTCCATCAAAGTGTTTCTACTCGCTCAAAGTGTTTGTCTTCTGTGTAATTGTGCCATGTCGTGTTGAGAGTGCGAATGAGATTATACTGTTTCATGTTTATATATGTTTGGATTTTTTAGTGATGGAGAAGGAAGTGGGTATAGAAGAGACACTTTTGTATAAGTCGTCGGCTTCTTTGAGTGAAAAGAGCCGACAAAGGGAAACAATGTGTTGGTAATGTTTCGGCCACTTTATTCTTTCACGATAATATAGAAAGGGATAAATGGGAAAAGGAAAATTAGATTGTTGGACAATTAGGCAACAAATGTTTTTCTGATACCTACATCACACCAGACCGCATCTCACGATATCTGAATAATTATCCGTTAACGGTCACTAATCTCTACACATTTAGTTTAGGATTAATTGCGATAAAAAATGGATTAAATTTATTCATGATGTGTTATGTTTGTTCTTCGCGATTTAGTAACGTAATGTGTTAGAAATAAGTTCCTCCGTGCAGAATTGTTTAACGATCCCTGTAGGAACAAGCGTCTGTGACAAAATACTAATGTTCTTACTGACGCCAGATTAATTTGCTGTCTAAATGATGATTTGGAGATCGTGAGAAGCTGTCTGATGTATGTAGGGTTAGAAAAACATTTATCGTGCCAACGTTTCGAACTTTAGTGAGATCATCTTCAAGGCGCGGGATTTATAAACATTTTTTGAATTTTACAAATACACGTAGGATGTGAAAAAATGAATTTATACAATGCTATAAATTTTTGACAAAAAATATAATAAAAATAAATTTATACGATCCTAGAAAATTTTATATTAAAAAAAATGAAAGAGAAAGAAAATTTTAGATTTTCTAGCACCGTATAAATTCATTTTATTCCTTTCTTTATCTAAAACTTCTTACATTGTATAAATTCATTTTTTCACATCCTACATGTATTTATAAAATCCAAACAATGTCTATAAATCCCAGGCACTGAAGATGATCTCAATAAAGATCGAAACGTTGGCACGATGAAGAAATTTTTTTTTAAAACCTGTCTAAATTTTGGCCTATGATAAATTTAGACCACTAATAGACACAAGTTTATATTTCTTATCATTAAAACTATAAAGCATTGATACATGAAAAAACAGAAATGGATTCGTGAACCTATGTAATCTTCTATCAATTAATATATTTAATTAAATATTTTATTAAGATGTCAAATCAGGATTACAGATTTTGATAAAAGAAACAACATATTTGGTAATTAACATGACTATTAATCTACTTATATATATCTTCCCTCCGGCCTACTTCATGACAATCTCCTTTCCTACTTATCTACTTAACGATATTCTTGCAGTAAATTTTCTATTAATTACTAAAAATTTACTCTTTTGTTTGATTAAATGTGTTGGGTGGTTTTGGTTTTTCAGTCGTGTTTCGGGTTTTTACTATCTTCTTAGCCGGCCTCGTTATTCAAAACAATTACTAAACTAACAATTTTACTAGATAAAGCTTAACACATGTTTTCCACAAATGTCCAATTAATTTTATTTACTAATCCTGTTATCAGGCCTTCGATCGAGCCGAGAACATATGTGCTAACCCAGACTGAGATCTTATCTGGCGGACCGATTTTGCCGAGTCCGACAGGCAACTGAATTCTCACCTTATGTGCGTATTAGGGCGGGTGTTCCTCAGGGAAGCAGACTTGGCTCATTCCTATTTTCAATACACGCTACAGATATTCCTACACATGTAAACATTTCAACATATACATTCGCTGGTGATTCTTAGACATAATGCGGACCCGTCAATTAACACTGAACATTTACAATCATACCTGAATGAATTAACATTATGGTCATAAAGTGGATAATGAAGATAAACCTAACGAAAAGCGTAAAGATAAATTTTACCTTTTGTAAAAATATCTGTCCTGCAGTGAGTATAAATGAAGTAGTAGTAAGTATTGCCACTGACCTCGTGCGTTTATCTTGGACTTTTCATTGATAAACAACCTACATGGAATACCCACCCAAAGCTGAAAAAACAGCAAAAAAACCGATATTATAAATTATTAAAAAGACTACGATCAAAATGAGACATTGAAAACAAACTTTAAATTTACAACACAATATTTAGATCTCTGTGGGCGTAAGGTTGTAAAGTGTGGGCCTCATCCAAGGATTCCAATTTTCGCAGTCTTCAACCAATCAAATCTAAAATTTTATGTAAAATTGTAAATGCTTTACTTTTACGTTTAAATTGGCACTGTTCATAACGACCTACACTCCTGTTTGTACATGAACTCATCAAAACCCGCTATAAAAATTCCATCAATCACTGAACACACTCAATAATCTATTTGTACGACACTTATCACTGCCAACCCTACCTGAAAATCCCCCAAGACGATTGAAGCGAAAGTGGCCCCGAGATTTACGCCTGAGTGATGATGGAAAAGATTTCATTGTAAACGAGTGTTGCCACTGGGTAACTTCTACAAGACATTCAAATGACAAATTCAACATATACGAACATATTTACTTAACGTAGTTAAAATATCAAATAAATGTAATTAAATAAATCCTGTTATATTTAGTTTTACTAGAGACGATAGTGAGAAGAGTTTGACAGGAGCAAAAATAAAATTCAGAAATGTAAATAATTGATGTTTTTTGGTGCAAAATTTGTTAAATAATTGGAAAATTCGAAACTTTTCACAATGAATTATTTTTATTAGGTTTCTCCGGAGTTGGGCAGTAGGGTGGACAGAACAAACAGATCGGAAAGAAGCCAACATCTACGTTGGATGGATGGATACAATGGATACTAGGGACTAAAGGAGTTCCCTCCTGAGCACTGCAGCTGTACAGCTTATTGCACTATACCCTCGCTCCATATTTTGGGGGAGAGCTTGCAATACAAATGTGAGCTTGAGCTCCCGTTGTAACAGTGTCCTTCCATCGAAGAAACTCATTTTTGAAGGGGGTCGGGACCAGATTCAGTGTCGCTGAGATCCGGTCCCGCCCCTTCCATTGATGAGTGCCGTGTCAATTTCTTTTAATTGCGGCCACCGGTCCCTTTAGGCGTTAGAAAAATTCCAGAGGCGACGGTGGGGATCGAACCCACGACCGCGGGGCCTACTAGTCGAGAGTCTGACCGCGGCCCCTAATACTACGTTAATCACTTCGGAGACTTCATGTGTGATGTCACGATTTCAATTTGAATAAACTGCCATTTTAAAAATCTTCTTTTTTTTTCAAGACAAAAGTGAAAGCTTAAAAAGTTAATTCTAATAATTTATTCATTTTGATGAAAACATTAAAAAAATATTTTTAAGTCTTAAAACAAAATGGATATTTGGGGGCAGTCAACAGGTGAAATAAAAAGAGGAACAGGAATTATTTAAATGAAATCGCATCTAATCCAAAAATTGTTTTTAAATAAACACTTCGGAAAATGAATGAATGTAAAGGTTTTCAGATAACTTTTGGACGGGTCAAACTATAAAAATAAATCTTTACGGAATGGCGATGTGAACGTTTAAAAACACTTTCGCGCTCTCTCTCACTCCCTCTGCGTTCGGGCGGCTTCGGAATTCCAAAAGAACGCTCGTAATTAAATGTTAACGCTCGAATAGGACGTGGACAAACACGAGAGATTGATTTATTTTTTTCCAGGACGAGCCGGGCAATAATTTTTTTCCCAACCTCCCTCCCCGCGGATTCATTCACTTGGCGCGGCTCAAACATACCCAATTTTCCCGATTCGCACACACCCGGAGGATATTAAAAGGCAATATGTCCGAGGAGAGGTTTCAAAGCCGGTTGATTAGCACGACAGCAAAGAGGGGCCTCAGTGATTAGCCTTCAGATCTCCATGAAACGCGCCCACCCCTCGGTTGGATCATCCCTCAAATATAAAACGAATTCCCTACCGGCTAATCACCGGGGATCGACTGTTTGCTGACACCGGGTCGTATAAAGTCAACCGTCGTGAAACTCGTCATGTACAAGTTCAACTTGTCATAATGCGAACGTCGATCCGACCTAAACAAGTACATTATTTTTAAAAAAAGCCTCGAATTTCGTTCTCATGAGATATAATCTCTTTTAAATTATTCGAAAACAATTACACTACCTTTTGTTTTCTCTAACTGCTGCATACGATGATTTCGCTAATTTTGAGACTGGATTTTTCCCTATGGCGGTGTTATCCATTTGTTGGGGTTCGTGTCGTCCTGAGAAAGGGTTCAAGGTGCGAAGTGGGGCCGAAGGCTGTATGGAAGAAAAAGGGGATTCAGTGAAAACAAACTCCGTAATATCAGGCCAATTAGAGGTCGACAAGACAAGTGGTTCAACTGTCCACCAGGAAGACGTTTTTTCGGCCATCTTGAGAGGACAAACTGGGAACCCGGAAAATCCGACAAGGTGCCTTTCCCAATATTAGGCATTATATAATTATTAATATAATAAAACACTTCCCATTAGTTCTTGCCCCAATACTGCTTGAAATAATGTGTACTGGTTTAAATAACAGTGGAGTTAAACAGAATTTGCTAACCACTTTATTTTGTGTTTATGGTAGATTCTAATTCTGCTAGTATTCATAAACAAAAACACAAACTAAGCCCAAAAATCATTAGATGGACCTCAACAAAATTAAGGAAAATTGTTAAAAGAGAGAAGAGGGAAGAGATAGATAGAAACATAGATAAATAGAGAGAGAGAGAGATAAAATGTGTCTGTGTGCGTATGTGAACGCGTGTGTGTGAGAGAGAGAAGAATAGAGAAACAGGCTTAGACAAGAAGAAAGGCAGAAAAATAGAGGGAGTATAAGAAAGAAAAGCTGAGGGGAAAGAAAGGAGATGGAAAGGGGGAGAAAAGAAGAGCTATAGAGAAAAATCGAGTTAGAAAACAAGGTATAGACAGAGAGAAAATAAAAAAGAGAGAGAGTTTAAGAAAAAAAGTTGAGGGAAGAGAAAAGAGAAAAAAAGAGGAAGAGATAAAAGAGAGATATTTAATGGGAGAAAGAGAGCTATTGAGAGAGAGAGAGAGAGAGAGAGAGAGAGAAAGAAAGAAAAGCTTACACATTACATTAAGAAGAAAAAAAAAACAAATATGCTAGTGTTTTCCATTTGATAAGTTGTTCTTAATTTAAGTTCACGATCTTAAGGAAAGTACTCCACATGCTCATATCTTTGCCTTGAAATCTCCACTAACAGGTTATAAACACTATTCCATGTTGTCCGAACAATGTAAAGATTTTACAGCGTTTACCATTCTATAAACAGAATCCCCACATGAGCATTACGTGGGAGGGTCGGGTTTATTCCTGTTTGATGGTAGAGAAAATAAAATGGGTAAAACGTGACAGTTCCCGAGAGGGGAAAGTCAGGTTAATGTGCATCGCCATATGACTTTTGTAATGACCG
The DNA here is from genome assembly GCA_039619505.1 of Cimex hemipterus. Lineage (NCBI taxonomy): Eukaryota > Metazoa > Arthropoda > Insecta > Hemiptera > Cimicidae > Cimex > Cimex hemipterus. The sequence goes on along the minus strand of CM077104.1, from coordinate 29,734,640 downwards.
ATGGTAGTACTGGTACGACTCTTTCATTATATCCATCTCTCGAAATACCACCATGTGGAAATAATTTTGGATACTCCGGTATTTAAAATCACAATGCAGAAAGACTATTTTATCCTTCGCAATAAAAATAACGGAATGTAATATCCAAGGTTTTCATTTTTGTTTTAAAATAAATCGTTTGCTTGTGGATTTATGTATTTTTATTGTCACACTTTTTTATACAAAAATTTAATTTTCTAGACCAGCCACTTATTTTATCGGGTTGTCCGGAAAATAATGCAGGATTTTGGTATTAAACAAAAAAAAAGAAACTAGTTACTTTAAAGCAATGTTCTTTAATCAAAATAATTTCCCATACTCTCAATACATTTCTCCCAACGTGTTGGTAACTTATTAATTCCGTCTGAGTAGAATTCAGAATTTTTAGAATTGATAAAGTCAATAAATGCATTTTCCAGTTCCGTTTGATTTTTGAATATTATGTGTTGTAAGTAGTGGTCCAGGTGTCTAAAAAAATGGTAGTCAGTAGGCGAGAGGTCCGGAGAGTAGGGTGGGTGAGGCAAAGTTTCATAGCCAAGCTCCAATAATTTTTGTGACGTTACACGTGACACATGTGGTCGAGCGTTGTCATGCAACAAAATGGGCCCTTTCCGATTTCACTTTTCCAATCGCCTTGAGGTGGTCAGCGACGGTCGTTTTACTGACTTTGAGTTGCTCTGCAAGTTCTCGAACAGTTGTTTTGGGGTTTTCTTCCACCACTGATCGCAGAACATCATCATTAAGAGAGGAAGGCCTTCCACGACCTTCTTCATCTTCAAGGCTGAAATCTCCCTCCCGAAATTTTTTAAACCACCTTTGCACAGTGCACTCATTAACACAACCCTCGCCGTTTGGGCTCCGCTTCGGCCGAGTTTAAACTCGTAAAAGAAAATCGTACGAAATTCTCGCTTTGACATTATAAGGATGACTGAATTATTTCCAAGTAGCGGAATGCTACAGAGGTAAACAAACAATATCATTTGGAAGAGGATTAATAAGTGTTGACATTCATACAAATGAGTAATCCTGTAAACGTAAACAGAATATTTTATATAGATTTTTTTTTATGAAAACTTAAAATCCTGCATTATTTTCCGGACAACCCAATACAATGGTTTACGCCTCCGCTAATCCTTCATCAACTAAGTCATTTCAATACGCGAGGCTTTGGCCTTTACAACCTTCTGGCGATACTATAGAGGAGTTTAGTCGTTTCTACGTTCTCCTTTAAGTGGAGGCAAAGTTGGAGTTTTTACCTCTGGGGTCATAAGTTTCTATGCTGTTATTTATTTCTTACACACCGTGGTTTTAATTAGGTTGGTAATTGAAAAACCGTATGGCCTGTGGCCGGGTATACTTGAAGATATGATTGTACATATTATTTTATTTTCTATTGTAATTTTTAGAGCAACCTTCTAGCAAGCTTAGTTACCCTATATCTTAAACCTATTCTGCCATTGTTTTCTTCATCTCCTGCCACATAATAAATGACATGTTCACGTTTTTGAGTTTCATGATGCATTTTCTAAATTTACAGATATTTTACCCGGATAATGGCATTAAATTTAATTTATTCTTTTTTGCAAATTTTCAAAATAATATATTTCTTCAGTGATAAAGTCGTGGGCCCATTTTAGCAAGGTCATTTCATATTTTCCTTTTCAGTAGTTCATCAATTTTTACCGCAATTTTTCTTTGGTTTACAAACTTCCGCTTTTTCTCCGCTGCGATTATTGTCTATAAAAAAGTACCATGTTGCACCTTTTGTGTGTGTTTAAATATATTTCCATGCAAATAAAGCTGGTGTATTTATAAGAGAAATTTTTAATACATTGCTTTAATTTTGTGTATTTCTGCTTTTGCTTAAATGATTGTAGGCCTTCAATATTTTAAGAACAATTTCATAAGCCCTTGCATTCTCTTGGAAATTCGTATCCAGTAATACACAGTGCTTGTCCTTAATCACAGCATTTTATTACTTTACTTCTACTCTTGTAACTCGCTTTTTTACGACAAAACTTCGAAAATAAAAGTAATGATGAAGGTAAACTACAAAACAGATAATTACATTTATTCCTTAATGTCAGAAAACATTTTTTTATGATTTTTTTAAATATAAAAGTAAATACAATAATTATTTTTTTATGTGGATGTTTCAAGAATTTATTAATACCCATATTTTATATTAAAAGATATGACTTGCCAAGTCTTGGTGGCTAATGGTTAAATAAAAACAATATATATTTATGGCATATATTTATCTAGCTTCAAAAATGGTGTTTTATAAATCAAGTATATAACTTCGAACGTTTTTTGATATAGCATGTCTATTTCAGGAAAAACCTACATACATGATTGTACCAAATCAAATTATAAGCTTGTCTGAATTCCAAGGAGTATTTTTAAAAACAATCAAATCCCCGTAGCAATTCAATGCTGAAAAAACAGTATTTTATTGATACAGGATATGCAACAAACCTACCAGAAAAAAATATAATCAAACTTAAATTCTTGTAATATTTTCCCCCTTTCTGGCATAAATCGCCGTTTAAGTATAAAAATACTCTAGTTGATAATACTTCTTTATGCTGGTGGAAAGTATGTTGGTTGCTCATGAAATTGTTTTTACTGAAATATTCTTTTTTTAAAGAAAGCCAAACCGAGAAGCGCAGATTCTTCGTGATTTCTCGTTTTTATAACTTGATTACATCACAGATAACTCTATCAAATATTTAAATACCGGCTTGTTTTTAAATGAAATCTCGGTAAAAATATTTCGTAACAATAATTCACATATTCGAACAGAATTAAAACTACAATAGCCGCTCCTTGAATATATTTAATAGCAGTCTTCAATATTATAAAGCAATACAGAAAATATTATAGTAAATAAAAACAGAGCATTCCTTTTTCGAGCTGATTACTACTGGTTAAATTGACAGTGGGCCAGATCAATCATGATACGTCTATTTTATAGCCGAAATATCACCTCCATCGGATTATCCAGCACAGTACTGCCAATTATCCTAATTTACATACTAATGGCAGCCACAATATTCATAAATTTAAATCACCAATAATTAACAAATTTGATCAATCCTGACTGGGCTGGTCTGTTTTACTGGTTTCGGCATTTCGCTATCTTCAGTGCGTGTAAACCGAGCGAGCATAGGCAAACCAAAATGATCGGAAACGGCCCAAATTAAAAGAGTTTCAGCTTGTGCCTGCAGACTAATCAATGACCACCTCGAAATCTAACTTGCTACGTTATTATTATTGATTCAGAGGGTAATGCGATAGACAAAAATAAATTGTGTAAAAAGTCTTTGTCCTGTAAGTTAGGTAGACGTTAAATACTGGACTCCGGCTTTGTTGTTAGTCAGGGTTCAGACCCAGTTAGACTATGCGTCTATCGATTGCATATCCAATATTACACTCTCAACTCTCTCCACGACACGTTCATTCCAATAAATGCATTCACAAAAATAATCTCTTATATGATTGATTGAGGATTAGTTTCTAAATAGGGTAACATCCTACTCTTCACTATATAGACTGGAAATGACCTTTCAATTATGTGAAACGGATTGATCCGTTTTCCGCACGACGAACATACACCCGGCTAAAATGAAACAGTGTGTCTACGGCGAATTGGGATTATTTTAAGTAACATGAGAATGATCCTTCGCCTAGACTTCATGACTGATGCACCCCAGCGACAGTACAATTTTCTTTGACTTTATTTTTTATTGTATTTTTTATTAGCTTTTTGCTGGATGTTTAGATACCACAGCACTTTTCATTGAATTATCGTAATGTGTAACTTTATTGTTAGAGTGTTTTGTAGGCTTGAAAGTTTATGTAATTTGAATAGACTTCGTTTATTCGTTATGCTGTCATGTTGGCCCATTTATTTCAGATTCACAGACCATATGCATATTAAGTTCACAGATCTTTCGAGATATTAATGAATATGATTTATCGGAACGGCTAATGAAACAATCAACATAGAGGGTATTAAGTTAGATATATAGCGAAACCATTGGAAAATAATCGTATGTGCAACATAGATGTTAATTCAATCATAATAAGTTATTCTCTTACAATGATCAATAATTAATACAAACATTACTCCGTAATATTCGGTGAAACTTTGATGCCATCATTATGATCATTATTTATGAGGGCAGAGAGAACAAAACGAGACCCGTGTTCTTTCACAATATTCTTATCTCGAGCTATTCTTCAAAAGTTCCCGAATCTTCGCCGCGCACCCTCTTTTGTTATCCTTTTACTTTCAGCCGACGTTAATGTCGGTGGCTGAAACCGCGCGACGGGGCTCCCCTCTGATTTATTAATCAGCCTGGATCTAATAATGGACATTTAAGTAGGCTAATTCTCCCCCTGAGAGGAGGGGGCGCGAAGAGATAAACCGTGAATTAGGCAAATTCCGGCCGGGAGAATAAAACCGCCAGGCGCAATCGGCCGGTAATGCCAGAGAATTAGGTAGGAAGCCCGGGCCCCAGCCTTGCTTTCCCTTTCTGATGGGATTACACATGTAAAACCCTTTACCAACATTTATTCAGAATTACTTTACAAAACATACGCAAGTTTGTCAGTTACCCTGTCTACACAAAATGAAAGAAACCTTTTTAATAGAAATGGAAGATTTTTTCCGTTTTGTTCTTCTAAAATTGACAGTTGATTAAATTACCTTCTAAAACTAATATAAAAGTGATGTGCAAACTATATTTGGGAAGTCGGTAGAATGGTTGTAACCTCGACGTCCCTCAATCAATCATGCCAATAAATAAATTCATACTGTATATAACTTCCTGGTGTTTAGTGACAGTTAGTTAATAATGATCATGAGGGGTTAAATGCCTAGGTCGTACCCCAATCCTAAAAGGTCCGGTACTTCGTAGGCTCACGTGTCCTGCATAAATCTCTTGTACCTGTTCACAAACCCCAAGGTTTTGGACCATTTATCTCGGTGGTGATTTGGTGATGTCCTCTCCTTCAAAAGTTTCAAATCTAGACCTAGCATACCTATCACACTCTGCGAGGTAGTACCTTGCCGTTTCTTCATTTATTTACCAAAAACGGAAAAATGGATTGGTACCAAAATGGTAGAATACCCATTACGGAGGTTTCTTCTCAGTGGGCAGTGACTTGTCAGGGTACCTATCAGCCTCCTAGTTCCCTTCCTTGCATTAGAGAACAGCCATTTCGAACCTACTGGTTTGATCACCTTAACGCACTTTTTCGATTGCCTGTGTCCGAAGAATAGATTCCAGCCCTTAAAGAAGCTTCATACCCCAGTTTTTAATAATACTCTCTTTCGCTGGGTTCATAGAGTGAATACCGGTTGTGGTCCGACAAACGCAGTATTTGAGCCTTTTTTGGCCATGTAATCTGCCTCTTCATTGCCATGGTGTCCTTTATGTGCTGGTATCCAAATAAGAGTTACCTTGTTCCCAAACATGGGCTAGATCCTATTGATAAGATCTACAGTTTCCTCCAGCAGATGTTGACAAAACATTTTGTGACGACCTAAGTCTAGTCTGACTGTCGGAAAAATTCTAATATCTTTTCCCATGATTTTATTATCAATATGTCTTCTACAGCACACATTAATGGCTTGAAAAACGGAGATGTTATTTTCAAGAGGGGAGGAGATATTGAGTCGTAACTTAGGTATGTAGATTCCTGCACCGCGCACTATACCTATGATAAGTGAACCATCTGTATATATGGTCATCAACCATCGATATAATTATATTCACAAGGGGTAACTACATGAAAGTACTTTTTCCCGAAGGGTTTTAACCTTATCACTAAAGCTTAATAATTGGCCGTTAACCTTACTCAATAGTTGTAATCAGACCAAATCATAACATACGTTTTTCCCATTGTTGGCTCCTTTCGCCTCGATGAAGCCGACTCCTCATAAAACGTCTTTCTATTCCGACTTCCTTCCAACCCCTTCAAAATCCAACGTATATAAACATAAAACAGCAATATCTCACTGGCACTCTCAGCACGACACTCAAGAATGACACAATTACTCAGAAAACAAACACTTTGATTGAGTACAAATAGTTTGATTGAATATAAATTTTTCTTGCATTATATACATGTATTTGTTGGATTTAAACAATCTTTATAAATCCCAGGCCCTGACGATGATCTCAATAAAGATCGAAACGTTGCTGGATAAAGAATATATTTTTCTAAAACCTACATCACACCAGACCGCATCTCACGATCTGCGGATAAACAGTGTACAATTAATAGTTGGGAAAAACCGTAGATTAATATTACTCGCTGACTCACACACAGTCTATCGCATTATGCGCATTCACGATAATAATTAACTAAACAGGATCGACACAGGTCTATTGGGTATTCTATATTTCGCCACAGTCACGTCCACCTGCCTATACAGTGTGTTACTGGGTTAAATGCCAGTAGTGCCATAGTGGATTCAATAAATAAAACAAAGAGCAGTCTCACAGGAACGGGGTTTCTATCTTGACTCTTTCCTGAGACATTAACATTTTCGTGGGTATAGTTTAAAACAGTATTTAAAACATAAAAATTTGTCGAATTTACCGTCATTAAAACACATATATCACCTTTATTTCGCAAACTACATTAAATTTTCCACAAGATTCCACTTCTTCCGAATACCCAATAGCTACTCAAAGAATAACAAATGATATAACCCGTGATTTTTTTTTAGAAATACTCAATTGTGGCAATGACTTTTCTATCGACGTCTTCAGGGATTTAGTCCAAGTTGCCTTATTTTAATGTGTCTTTTCCAGGACATACTCACATTTACATTTTTTAGATTTTTTAGTGAATTCTCCTTTGCAATGTCGAAAAACGTGTCGATACATGTCATAACTTTAATGAAAACATTTATTAGTCTGAAACAAAAATCTGATCTGTTCTCCTCACAAAGTGTACATAATTTTTTTTTAAAGTACGATGATAATGAAACTTCATTAAAGTATCCATTTTGTGCAAATTGACTGTTAGTAATGATTTCAAGTGCGAACGTAGAGCAACCAAAATGTCTGCACGGAGGGACTTCTTCATTTTTTCCGCGTGATTTCAATTTTCCCTGTGTCACTTTTCAGAGTGACCCGCATGTTAAAATCTAGTGTGGCGAATTCAGAGCTCCTCGCTGTCCATGCCTCGAGAAAAATTGTGTCATTTTTTGGTACAAACTAATACATGGTTTCTTTAAAAATATGACATGTACAATGATCTTATGTAAGTGCTTTCCTTGGGTTCGATACACGTCTTTCAATCTTACAAATGAGATTTCACTAAAATTAGTTCTAAAAAATGTCTTTTATAGAGCCCAAACTTACATCTCATGAAAAAACATAATGGCAAAATTTTTAAACAATAACCCCTTTACAAAATACCCCCTATGGCTGTTGCAAAACATAAAATTTGACTTTACCTTACCGGAATATTCAAAAAAATCGACCAGCAAATGCGAAATAAAACAAAGATACCTAGAAATAGTGGCTAAAAATAGGGACTCGCTTGAGATTTATACAGACAGGTCGAAGATGGCCAATAAAATAGTATGCGAATTTGTCGGATACAGACAATATAGCCTGAGACTACTCTCGATGTACAATATATTCAAGCCGAACTTAAGGCCATATCCAGAGCTCTTACAGATGTTCAATTCAACCATAGTACTGTTGTCCTCTTTTGTGACTGTTAAAGTGCTGAAGACCCCTGCAAACCATTAAAAGTTATAATGTCGAAACGTTAACAGGGTGTGGGAGACAGTGTGTGAACTATACTTAAGGGGAATTTCCATTTTCTTTGTATGGATTACTGGACTCTGAGCAGCACGTGTGTCCTAAGGATCTCGTTTCAGCCTTCAGAAGAGAGATATTAAAAAAAGGCAATCTGAATGGATGAATATTGGAGACAACAAACTAAAAAAGATAAAAGACAGTATTCTCCCCTGAAAAATTCCTATCAAACGAATAGGAGGGAAGAGGTTAACATCTGCCGACTCAGGATTGACACGCAAAAATAACACACGGGTTCTTGATGGAAGGTACTGACCCTCCTGTCTGCCTATGTGCACGCCTAACCATCGGACCCGTCTTGTGCCCCCCAAGGAACTGCCAACGCTCTGCCAACTGTTTTACACATCTTCCTTACACCGCCCACCTAAACAACTCCTATCTATCTAGGTACATATCTTAAAAAAAAATTAAAAAAATAAATGTAAAATTGAGTATGCCTTTGAAATGCTAATAAAACAAGACAGCCTAGGTGAAATCCCCAAAAATGTAGGTGGAAAAGTCATTGCACGAGCACAATTGAATATTTCAAAAAAAAATTTTTTTTCTTGCCACTTGTTCTTCTCTGAGCAGCATTTTTCAACGAAAATTTTAAATATTGGAAAATTTAATTTACTTTGCGAAATAAATGTCAGATTTTTATTTTGATGTCGTGAAACTTGGGGGGAAAGACAAGATAGAAAGCTCGTTCTGTTGACCCTGAACTACGTTTTATTTAGTGAATCAACTATATTGGCACTTACCTCTGTAAGCCCCTGAATATCTAGGAGTTAAATGAAAGTGGAACAAGTGTTATTGTTTAAATATTTTTCGTTATTGTACTGCTTTAGTTAGGGCCCTTAAGAGATTATAAAAGTTTAAGAACCGGTAATGGCTGGGGGGGGGGGGTGTTTAATAAATTCAATATCGTGTAATAAACGCCGTTCCCCGTGTACAGACCACTCACGAGACATTAGGAAGGGTTTCGTCCATTTGCATAATATGCATACGCATTCTAAGACTTAATTTCAACGGCAGGAATGGCCGGCACTAAAAAATTCATTATACAACCCCTTCTAGGAGCATTTGAGCCATTACCGCTCTACGCCCCATTCCAGGTGCATTTAACGCCCTGCACCTCCCTTATCACTCGGTATTTTTCAAGCGGACTCGTTAGGGCACAATGGCAGAGAGTAATGTTTCCATTGTTACAAACCACTACACATATTAATTATACTTAATAAGTAGTGGGTAGATCCTAGATGTGCTATTTTCCTCTGTTTATTACTGTTCGCATTATGGCGACATTAACCATTCTTCTCTTCTGACGCCTAATAGCTTTGAATTATTTTCGACCCTTTTTGCTCGTTACAACGGGCGTCTTGGCTCAACCAACGAACATTAAATACCGAATATCTGTAACAATTTTCATATCACATGACCAAACGTAACTATAATAAACTACAAGCAAAATATCCACGCATATACACAATTTCAAAAAATGATGAAATCGGAAGAAGACGAATTTTTAATAATGAAAGGGATATTTATTTATTATATATTGAGGATCTGCAGGAATATATCTCATGTAAAGCAGTTTGGTGTAGACAATGGCAAATGAAGGTAAACGAAAGAAAGTGCGTCCATGTCACATTTACACTCCGAAGCAAACCTCTTCTCATGATATACTACAACAACGTTCCAAACCTCACATCCGACTGCGTCCGCTACCTTGGGTTCCACCTAGACTCACGACTAACACGAAAAAACGATATGATCTACTGCACTGACTTATAGGACGACAGTCTAAACTATCGAAAACACTACTACAACCGATTTGGATATACGGAAATACTGTTGGGAACCGCTAAACCTTTCAATATCCAACATTTCCTATCTTATAAATCCAAAGTCCTCAGATCCAATGTAGATCCAAACCTTATTATGTCTTCAATGCTGCATTCCACAACGGCTTTTAAATTCCTTATATCCAACAATTTATCCCCCAAAAATTTACTAAGTCCCACAAAAAACTATCCCAACTTCCAAATAGTCTTGACCAAGCCCTGTCTAATAGAACACATCCCTCCAACCCCATAAGGCGTCTCAAGAAGAAAATGGCCTCGCGACCTCCTTTCTGAGTAAACAGTAAAACAACATAAACAAAGTGAAGAGGAGGATAACATGGATTATTTGCTCCCCTCAATGTTTTATGTAAGTTCATGTATCCGCAAATTACAATGTAATTTAAAAAATAAAAAAACATTATTGTCACATAGTCAGTCAAGTTTGTCTATTTTAATACAAATATAGATTTCTTATAAATAATAGCCAAAAATAAAAAAATGTAAAATATTGATTAATAAGCATAACAAACATAATGCAAAAACAAACGTAGATCATATTTACAAAAGTAGTAGATATGCGGTCATCAATTTTTGTTAATATAATAAGGGAAGCCATGCAAACAAAAATGCCCAGAAGTAACAATTCAATGTAACAAAAAATAATAAAACAATTAACTGTTTTTGTTTAAATTGAAACTTTTTTCGTTAAATCAAAGAACAAATTTTTATTGACATGAATCGTCCGATCCGCCAGGGGTCTTTATCATCCTGTATATGAAACAAGTTGAGAGAAAAGAGACAGAGAGAGAGAGAGAAGAAAATAAAATAATATACAAAAAATACAAAGTATACAGTGTGTCCTTTTTGGATGGCTCTGCTGGATTTCTCATGAATCGATGACGCTATCAATATTTTTTCCTTTTTTGAAGAAAAATTATACAGGGTTTTCATATCACGACCCTGTATGGCCTGACACATCGTTTTAAAGGATATTTTTCGCTGAAAACCATTGTGTAATCGGATTTTAAATTTAAATTTTAAAATATCACAAAGTTATGGTAAACAGGTTGAACAAAACGCAATTTGTTTGTTTCGTTGTTAATTCCAAGAATTTGCTTCTTCTCTAAGACAAAAATTAATTGCCTTTCTTGTTCACTTTCTGGCTTTGTTTGTCGAATTCGCATTATGAGTGGAAATCTTAATTATTGGAAGTATATAAATTTTATAATAGTACGTATTAGTTACATTCAGAATTCTATTCAAAATGGACCGAATAGCACATTTATGCGATGAAAAGCTGGTTTGTATGTACGACTGCTTTTTTGATAGTGATAAGAAAAGGTTTACTCGTGTTGCTCGCAATTTGAGAAGATAAAGATTGGTTGCTGTTCCATCATCAAGAACACGGCAGCGAAATTTCCACGAGGAGCTGAATATTTTACTGTACGTTCACGAAAATCCGCATTCCTATCTCTGAAAGTTGAAAAGGTTTTAGGTTTTTCAAAAAATAAAATTTACTCCGGATTTATATTTTTAAGCCGAATCTCTCTCATCTGGACTTCGGGACTCCGGTTATGACAGGCGTCTAATGTTCCTTGCATAAATGTCGATTTTGGAAGCTGAAGAGAGAAGAATAGGCTTCTTCCAAACACCCTATGAATCCATGTTCACCTCTAGTGGCACACTGAACTGTTGGAATTTTCGAATGTGGGCAGGTGAAAATCGGAGAATATCTTACTTTTATCATCATCAGGTGGTTCATAGTATCATCGTTTGGTGGGGACTTGTGGGCTTCTAGGATATAATTTAATTAGGCGTCATTTCTACGAAAACAATCTAAACAGTGCTCAGTTCCTCAATTTGTAGAGAGAGGTTTTACCAACGGTATTAAATTAACGATTTAACTCCACTTGAATATTTTCTGTGGGACTTCGGGGGGCATTCAGAAAGTAGTGTTTACTCCAATCATAACCCAACAACCTCAGTGTGGCAAACGATAGAAAAATCAATCTGTCTTCCCTGACTCTATCACTCTGAGCACTGAGCATTATTAATGATTAATAAATAGCAAACCAAATGACCAAAAGACGAACAATTAAAAATTCGATTGCACTTTGTAGTCAGCATAAAAAAAACCCTTTAAAATGTTGTATCAGGATGTATAGGGTCTTATTTGAAATTTTGTAGTGGTATATGATGTAATATTTGAGGGTGTCGAATACTGTGCCCTTTAAGAGCTAGTGTACTCCCATTCTCTACCTAAATTCCTATTCCATCAAGAAACTTGATTAATATGCCCGATTTTATTGGTTGAAGCTCTTCCATGGTCACATTGTACATCCTAAAACACTTCCTTCGGCGGGCTAACGTAGCTCCGCAGTTTGTTAGTATGTGTGTAGGTGTCTCTTCTTCTTTGCAGAATCTGCATGTGCCATCTTGGATTGTTCCAATTTTCGTTAGATGTCCAATTAATCTACAGTGTCCTGTTAGGAATTTTGATAGGATTCGCAGTCTGGTCCTGCTTCCTTTGACATATTCTGTGATTTCTTTCTTGTCGAAATTGGTTAGAAGATTCTTGGATTGTCTGTGTCCAATAAGTGGATTCCAAAGTTCCCTCATTTTCTTTTTGTCCTTCTGTCTGAGATTTTCGTTAATAGTATGGATTTCTATGCCACAGAAGGAGTGTCATGTCCACTTTCTCATTTGCCTTCTACTGCCATGTGTCCTGGGACCCAGCAAAAGCTGACTTTATTCTGCATACCTAATATATTTAGTTTGGTTTTGCAGTTCAGCAACATTCTTGAACTAATGGTATTTGAACTTAGTGCTTTGATGACTGCTTGGCTATATGACATGATAGTTATATTATTGTTTTTGTATCCTTGAAGATTGAATGCGATACATCTTCAATTGCGTTAATCTCAGCTTTGAAGATACCGGTGTAAGTACTTTCTTAAAAAAAACATAAAATTTTTAAAAAGAGTAAAAAATATTACATAGGTTTTTTGAAGCACCAAACATGTTTAGCATACCGAATCAAGCACCGAGACCTTTGAATTTGACCAGTTGAAAAACACAATAGCTCATTTCTTGGTTCATTAAAACAACAAAGGCGTAAGAGCAGCATTTCACCCAAAATCGAGCACTCTGCCAAAAGGTGAACACAGTCTCGAACAAAAAAACTTCAATCTCATGTGACACCATTTTTGCAAGTCTCAATTATGGTTATATTAGTTTTTTTTAAATAAATTTTTTGTTGGAAGATCCCCAATATTAAAAAGAATTAAATGTAAAAAAATTTCACAGTCAATACGATTATATCAAAACCATATGTCCTAAAGCTTACGTCCACACAAAGAGGAAGTTAAACTGACTAAGATATTTATAGTTCCTTTCATTAGATTTAATCCTCAATCTATATGCAAAAAGTCTTAAAAACTTATTTTAGACCTTCTCAATGCTATGAGAGAGGGAGTCGTAATAAGGAGACCAAATAATAGAAGCATATTCAAGTTTTGATCTAGAGAGAGAAAGCAAAAAATATTTTTAATTAAGTCCATATTGCGGTTTAAAAAAAAAACTTTAAAATTTTAATGATTTTTTCTTAATGACAGCAATATGATGTACAAATGAAATAAATGCGTCAGAAGACCACGATCCCTAAAGTTATTGAGGATATGTAGAGTGGTATCATCAATTTTTTAAATATTGTTTATTGCCCTCGAAATGAACCATTAGATTGCACTTAACTCTGTGCAAATTAAAAGAATTATCATATCAAACTAGTTGCTCAATGTTAAATTGTAGCAGATTGACAACATCAAAAGTTTTAACTATTCTAAACATTTTAAATCATCTGCATGAAGTAAAATTTTGACATAATCGAAAGATTATGATATTATAGTGTTAATATTAACAAAAAAGGTCCAGTGCAAGATTGAATAAAATAAGAGGAAAAATTTAATTTAATTTAATTATTCACATATCGTCAGATGCAGTCTGGTGTGATGTAGGTAGCAGAAAAACATTTTCTTTATCGTTCCGACGTTTCGATCTTTTATTGAGATCATCTTCAAAGCCTGGGATTTACAAACATAGTTTATATTTATAAAATACATATAGGATGTGGTGTATTTTCTAAATTTAAACTATGTTTGTAAATAAAAGATCGAAACGTCGGCACGGTAAAGGAAACGTTTTTCTGATACCTACATCACACCAGAACGCATCTCACGATATCTGAATAATTATCCATTAACGGTCACAAATCTCTATAGATTTAATTTAATATAATTACGCCAGTGACACTCTCAGCACGACACGGAATAATGGCACAATTACACAAAAGACAAACACTTTGAGCCTTGAAGATGATTTCAATAACAGATCGAAACGTCGGAACGAAAGAAAATGCTTTTCTGATACCTACATCACACCAGACTGCATCTCACGATATCTGAATATACAATTTTTTATTAATACAAAGGATTTACGTGATACAATATAACAGTGCATTCTAGTTCAATTTCTTAAGGATGGTTGGTTTGTGAATAAAAGGATTGATACATCAAACAAAAGATTATTTTTTAATCAATGACACAACCTGCACGATGAAAATGTATAATGTTATAGTATTTATAAATATTTTTTACAAGCATAAAACATGGTCGCTTAATATTTAAGTAGTGGCGAGATGAGGGAGACCTCGATTACTATATTTTTTATACACTTTAAAGACAGCGTACTAATATATTTTTTGTTTGTTTTAGGTATGAGAAAAGGTGGTAAAGAACGAAACAGCAACCGGTAAATATTCATAATCCACGTTTATAATGAAATACCGCTATTTGTAATGCCCGTTGGACAAATCGATACCCGGTCATTTTTAGATACGTCTGTAAACATTAAACGCAAACATTGGACTTAACGAGGCGACCGGGTATAAAGTATGATAGTATATCGATTCTTCACGTAATACTCGTTATTATCTCCGAAACGGCCGGGAAATATCAAAACTACCATTCTCCCCTTGGATAGTCGTCGGGTCCTCTTCCGTTCGGTGGGGATGTCATCAAATCCAAGATTAGTGGTGTGTTATTTGATATACGAGGGCTACGGGGAGGCCCGGGCCATCTATTCATTATTGATTTTGCACAAATCCTTACTTCCGGCCCCTAATTACAACCGTTATTACATGGAACAAATTTATTTGTAAACGCTACTTTCTCACTAATGGAATTTCGATTTGACCAACAATACGTATATATACAAAAGTACGATCGATAAAACAATTTTAGAAATGCAACAAAATAATTTATCTGTTCAGATGAAAAAGCTCACTTAAATTGTCAATACTTTTTAAAGACGCGAATATAAAAGAAGGGGTTGTAACCGGATTCGAGATGTATTACTGCACTGCAAATAATTGAAAGGTGTCGAGCAGTACATTGATAGATGATAAAGGCTGATGAAAGATCACATTGATCCGGCTGTATTTTGATGTCTACTTTATGTAACATCAACTCTGCTCTTACATTTATGTATTGCACTATTTTAAGCGTTATAAAAGTAGCGATGTTAAAGTTATTCCTGTTATATGTATCCAATAAATCGACTCGTACTTCAAAAGAAAATTGCATTGCTTTTGTAATATGATCCCCTACTTGCAGAACGGGGAGAAGGGAAAAAATCGAAGGAAAACAATAACGAACTCCCCCCCCCGTTTTTTCTTTTCTGGCCGCATCTAAACAAACAGATCCCGCGAGGGGCGCGCCAGGAATAAGACATCAAACAAGGGAAAATATTTGATTTTCGAAGAGGGTGTACCTGGTGGCCTCGTATCTAATAGAAAGAGACATGTATGTATATAGGGCATTAGCCGCATCCAATATCCGACGAGAAGTAACAAGAAATCGGCGGCGATATCTTATGCCGTGGAAGAGGGGTCACGGGGATTTGCATGGCAAAGGCTTTCGCCTTCTTATAGACGCCAAAAGGAGTTTGGAGGGAAAAAAGGGAAAGTACACGATAGGCCTGTGTGTCAGTCTTACTCTGACTTGATTCCATCACTGATGGTAAATGCACGCCTTGGCATAAAAGATCTTGGTATTGTGTCACAATTTAAAAATCAGTACAGAAACTGGCAGGTCGCTTTCAGACAAAAGAACAATCTAACTAAACTTAGAATGACCAAGGATCAAATTATAAAGGCTGATGACAGTCTAATTATTATATAATTGTTAATTAAACCTTGCTAAACTATTTGATTACAATTTATTCATTGGCCAACAAAACTAACGCATGTTAATAAAAATTAATACAGTAGATATTCACAGCACTTACTCAACGTACAGTGGAACCAGTTTTACCTGGCTTTTCGTAATGCCACAGATCCTCCTTTCTTCCGCTTTCTTCAAGTGTTCCTCAAGGCACTAGGATTTCTTTCTTGTGTTCAGCATTTACTACCCTATTACCTTCGACCAAAACTTTCCTGGAAAGCGTATTTTTCAAATTGCCCGACGCTGTATCGTTCCAGTACTCTCTCCATCTACCTTTCACCACTCGTAAACTCTTTGTCTCCTCCATCATCTTTCCCCTCTTCTATTTCAACTGTATCGCTTATAATAGACTTTGAGAGGAACAAGAAGAGCGTCGGATGAATTGTGTCAGATTTATTTTCGTCACCTCCCCCCCC
>CM077104.1:29692708-29708234 GCA_039619505.1 Cimex hemipterus | reverse complement strand
TTTTTTTTTTGCTGGGGCTTCCGACATCGAGGTCATTTCAGCCCCACGCTCAGTCTATACAGTCTATATTCTATACACGTTCACACACATTCATACGAATAAATACATTCATACAATTAACCACATTCACACAGCACACTCATTCCGTTTGGTCGGTGGAGTACTTGATATTCCTCCACCGACCTACAATTAAACTAAGCTAGATTGGGGTCGATGGGGTACTTCTATTAATATTCCGCCATCGACCCCGCACACACATTCACTCACTCGCTTTCATCGTTCGAGGGGCGATGGTGACGTTCTATTCACCCTCACCCCTCGCCATTCACACCAATAAATACTTGCACACAGACAAAACACAAAGACACATAACACATACTATATACAATAAAAAACCCCAATTTCCCCCAAAAAGCGGACCAGGGGACTCAGAAACTCGCTACCGTGTTCGAGGACTCTTCTTAAATACGGCGGCATGCCTGCACGCTCTCTGTAAGGAGCCAAGGCATGACACGCCTCTATTATGTGGGACACATCGAACAACCTTTCTGTGCATAGGGGGCACCTGCGCGGGCTTTGGCCCATAAGCAGGTGCCCATGTGTCAACCGAGTATGGCCAATCCTCAGCCGGGTGAGGACGATCCCTTGTCTCCTGCTCAGATTCTCTGAGGTCCATCTACCGGTCGTGCTCTTGACTCGCAAGAGCCTCTCCGACGATCCCGCCCACTGACGCTGCCATCTTTCCTTTATCATATTTTTAACTGCGCGCTTAGCGTCAGGGGGCCTGATCGCGATGGTCCGATCTGGAGGGTGGGACGTACCGGCTTTCGCCGCCTCGTCCGCGTTCGTTACCCTCCAGGCCGACGTGTTCGGGAATCCAGACAACAACCACCGTTTTTCCGAGAGGCTCCATTTCATTTTTTTTTTTTTTAATCCATATATATCAGCGGCCATGATTGGCCATATTAATTACTTCAATTAATTATTCTTTTTATCTAAGGTCTTGTTGGAGTTGTCAAGGATTCCAACCTCGGTCGGTAAATTTTTCATCTCAACGAAGACCAAAATAATAATTCATTGAAAAAATGTTGATCACCTGGTTGCCTTCGCGCACCACAGATAAATGAAATAAAAATTTTCTTTTTTAAATGTATATTTTTTACAACCAAACTTATTTTTGTTATGTAAAACATGAATAAACCTAAATATATTAATATTAAAGGGGAGTGGGTTAATTTTGTCCATCAGTGTATTTTCTATATAGGTCATCTCAATTCATAAATGCAGATTAAAGTTTTATAACCTCATTTCATTTTAGTCTTCATTTGTTTTTCGGTATAAAAAACCGTTTTGAAATACCGGATTTATCGTTATCCACTGAGAATGAGAGAGCTTCGGTCTGACTTAGACAAAACGATTTGCAGGCTGACAGAGAGGGTACCTGTTGGGCAACAGGAACAAAA
This sequence comes from Cimex hemipterus, assembly GCA_039619505.1. Lineage (NCBI taxonomy): Eukaryota > Metazoa > Arthropoda > Insecta > Hemiptera > Cimicidae > Cimex > Cimex hemipterus. Next base: position 29,706,771 of record CM077104.1, on the reverse strand, counting down.
CCTGATCAGAGCTTTCCCATAACAGTTTTGCAGCTGCAGATTAATTAGAAGCTGAGAACTCCACGGGATTAATTAATCTGCCGGAGGGAAAAATTTAACGTTGTTTTGGCATCAAAGCCACGTTGAACCGGGGGCCGTTAATTGCATCCTTAACTCTAATTTCCTTTATAATCCATCATTTAGAATTCGCAATATCTGTTTTGCATTTTAAACGCTTGGATAATTTATCGGATGACAATATTTTCGAGTTAAAAGATTTGGCTGTTAACAATACATCAAACTCCGATTGGAAAATACTGCGCACTTAAAAACTATTTCTCCCACCACTTATTGGGATAATCTTTAACTTAATTTATAATCATTTCGTAAGTTTTTTCTTCCTGCAAAAGTTATTGTATTTGGCCAATATCTTACAAATTTTTGAACAAAGGATAAAAATTTGGTCGAAAAATAATCGAAGTTTATTTCTTGTTCGTGGTCGTTTTATGTTTCGACGTTTTACAAATTGCAAAAAAAATTCCCATTATGCGAAAACGAAAAAATGACGAAATTTTAAAACACTTAATTTTAGTCTTTGCAATTGGTAAATGTATCTTATTATTTTGGTCAACTTTTTCAATTTAAGTCAAGTTTTCCTTTACGGAAAAATTAACTTTTTCGCCATCCTTGGAACTGAAATTACCACCCCCGGGGTTATTCATAGAAACCCTCTCGGAGAACTAGATTTTTATCTTTCCTTTCCAATTGGCCTTATCCCTGATTTTTAATATAAATTTATTTATTGTTATTAATTTTTAATAACTTTGTTATGGTACAGAGTTTGATGAAATGGATGTCGAGCATAAAGTTAATTAAATAGTAATATTGACAAATTATCGTCATAATCTAACCATATTAATATTTCATAGTTTTCATATAATGGTATTTCTTTTCATTTCCAATACTTTGTTAAATAACGATACTTTTAGAAAAATTCTAACTAGTAGTCGTCAATTGAGACTAGAAGTAATGTGCACATGGCATTATTTAATATGCATAATAATTAAGTTTTAATTAATGTACTAATAATTACCAGTAATAATATATTCGGGATAGGGTACGAAATGGTTAGTACTAAATATGTTTTTATAGAAAAGCGATAACTATATTTTTTAAATTTATTTATTATCGACGTGCTTTTTTTTTATAACAAAACAATCGACAAGCTCAATCGGGGTGTCGGTGGCCGCAAGGTTTAGTCTTTGACACGGCGCTCATCACTGCAAGGTAAAGGTCGCAGGTTCGAATCCAGCAGCTCTGCATTCGAACCCGACATACTTACAAATGGGCTTTTTTTCAAAAACACCGACACCCTGAGGGTTTATACGACCTCTGATGTTGAGAACCATCGTTTAACAAAAAACAAAATTTTTTTTCTTTTTGAATACCACTCTTACATACGCTTTTAATAATTTAAACAACAAACTTACCAATTGTAATTGACAGTAGATGGTGAGCTCAGTATCCGGCCATCACGTGTTCCACACATTCACACGTATAAAGACATATTTGTCGCCAAATTTTACATACAACTTTTGGTATTTAGTGACCGTTAATTAACTATTAATCGGAGATCAAGAGATGCAGTCCAGTGTGAGGTAGGTTTAAAAAAGCATTTCCCTTATTGTACCAACGTTTCGATCTTTTTTGAAATCATCTTCAGAGCTTGGGATTTATAAACATTGTTTAAACTATACAAATACATGTAAGATGCTAAAAAATGAATTTATACAACGATAGAAATTTTAGATTCAATCGAAATATTTCTACTGGCTCAATGTTTGTTCTCTGTGTGAAAGTGTCATTGCTGTGTGTTGTGTAGACACCAGGCCTCCATCATCTCTCAGAATCTTGAAATAAGTTTACGAACAATGATGGGCGTTTGAAAAAAAACCAAAACCACGGTGGAACCTTAGGATTACCTTAAACCTCACATGTGCTTGACTTGCAAGGTGCTTGCGCTTAATTAAAGTTATTAAAACTTGAAGGAAGGTCATGGGTTCGAATCCATCTCGAGATACAAGCTTTTTTTATTTCAACCAAAACCTTAGATAGAAAATATAATCAATTAAAATAATTAATACGGTCAATTATGACTACTTGATGGACTACTATGGATTGATAATAATCGGGTTTTAACATAGTTTATTAAAACCTCAAATTTTACTTAAATATTAAAGATCAACTTCATCGTGACCATGTTAGATTATATAATTTTGTGTTTGAAGTGCTTTAAAAGAGACGGTGAGAGTAATTATGAAATGAATATTCAGTGATAATTTCCACATTGGGAGTTTAACCAGGATTTGTACGGTGGAGGCTTAGAAACGGGGAATTTTTCAGGGGAAGTTTTCCCCGCCTTCGACGCGCCGAGGGTAAGCCGGCGCGGGTGGGGGACTCGCCGCAAAGGGGTTGCTGTCGGACCAGTCGAGTTGATAACGTCGAACAGTGCGGTCGTTGCTTAAAGTCAGTGCGTTGTTTTTCACCCCTTTGCCAGCCAATCATAATCGCCCGCTGACGCGGACGCCAACGGATCTCGTCCCAACCCCTGTGTGCCGGGTGCCTTTGAACTGTCAACCACCCCACGATCGTGTCGTTCCAAGAAGCCCAGATGCGTCTTCCTTGATCCGGACATGTACGGCCACAGATACGCAGAGCCGCAATACACGCCCCCACTTCCCAGGAGGAATCCACCGCCAAGCAGGTATTTGCGAAAATAAGTTCAAAAAATAAACATGACATGGGGATATATGAAATGTTACCGGTCTCAATTATCTAATATTAAAAAAAGTAATCAATGAACGTTTAAAGGAGAAATATTAACATTCCCGGGACGAAACATATTTTCAACTTCTTAAAAGTACAGTTTAATCAGGGTAAATTATCATTCTGTATATGTGATGACCCTAACGTGACAGTATAAAAATTTTCTAGGAAAATAGTCATTCTGCATATGTGATGAACCTAACGTGACAATATAAATGTTTTGTAGGAAAATAATTATTGCATAATACAGAAGCAGGAGTGATAAACTATAACTCACTCAAGTTTATCAGTAGAAAATTGATATATATTATTCTTAGTTTACGAGAAAAAAAAATATTTGCATATTTCGTTGAAATATAAAACACTAGGTCATGTGAACAGTGTCCAATAGGCCTGAGATAGTCCTTTCCGTACTGTAATTATAATCAACCGGTTAAACAATATAATTAAAATTTATTATTTTATTGATATTTTATTACTATTTATATCATTATCATATTAAAGTTTTCATAATCGTCATTGGTTAAATGGATTCTGCATCAGTTATCAAACGTGAAAGAGTGTACTTAAAACTGCGTTTAATAACGTAATAATACCATTTAATCCATGTTTTTAGTTGGTCCTGGTGAACCAAAATAATACTATTATTTTCTTTTGTTAAATTTAACATGTCAGGACCACTTAAATTAATTAATAAAATTGGCGAATCTGTAAATCGTATTTAATGCAAATATACGTTAAAATCGATATACACTTTAAATACGAAAATATCATTTTGAAAAGAATTAATGGACGTGAATTTCAAACGCGTACGAATGAAGCATAAACCGGATTGAAAAGATGCAGTAAAGTGATGTCGATCAGTTCAAATTTTTCGAAAGGCACCTCTACACAAAGGCAATTCTGAAAAAGGAAAAACCATTAGTCATTGGCTGAAATATATACACAAACAAAATAGTAATGTTTTTTAAGACGGGACCAGAAATTAATGGCGTCATATCTATCAAGGTGCAGTTTTAAACATGAACTCAATCATATTAATATAATAATATAATAAGACATTTGTTATGAAATGTTTGAAAAATCGACAATGAAATTTTATTTATATAAATTACATCTACGCTGAAAATATTTTTTTTTTAATTACAAGAATACTTTTAATCATGTTTCAACTTCATCACACTTTAATGGTATTGTGGCTGCTTAAATAGAAACAAAAAAATCAAATTTGTGTTACCCAAAGTTTTATTAATCAGATACATCGATACTGGAGAAAAATAAATTAATACTATAATAATAGTTATTCAAAAATCGTGAGATGCGGTCTTGTGTAACGTAGATTTTACAAAAACATTTTCTTTATCGTACGGACATTTCGAGTTTCGATCTTTATTGAGATCATGTTCAGGGCTCAAAGTGTTTGTTTTCTGTGTAATTGTGCCATCCTTGAATGTCGTGTTGAGAGTGCCCACTAAAAGAAATGTTTTTTCTGAAACCTACATCATACCGGACGGAATCTCACGATTTTTGAATAATTTTCCTCTAACGGTCACTAATCCACACATGATAATAATGGAAGATGTTGTAACTCCGTTGCTTCTAAATACATGTATTTAAAAAAAAAAATCCAATTATAACCACAATAAAAAAAAAGAAGATATGTAAAAATAAAATTAAATTGTTATTATTCAGATATCGTGAGATGCGGTCTGGTGTGATGTAGGTATCAGAAAAACATTTTCTTTATCGTGCCAACGTTTCGATCTTTTATTGAGATCATCTTCAGGGCTCAAAGCGTTTGTCTTATGTGTAATTGTGCCATGTCGTGTTGAGAGGGCACTCTGAATAATTATCAGTTAACAGCCACTAATCTCTACACAAATAAAATTAAACATGATTAGAATTCATACGAATTATTATTATATTAATACGAAGTATTATTTGTTATTGAGTAAAATTTAACTGAAAAGTCAATGTAAAGGTAAAAGACTTTTCAAGATTTGACTGTAGTTTTTACTCGATTAATTTTTGTACATTAAAAACTTGATTTACATTATTTTATGGTTACTACTATCGCGTTAACAAACGAATATTTATAACACCCGAATGTTGAACAGTTTAGATGTCAAAAACAATTTACTTTCTAAACAAAAGTTCTAACTTCGCGGGTCTTCTGTTCAAATAGAAGTTGAACAATAAGATGTTATATAAGGAAAAACTTTTCAGTTTTGACACAGTGAAAATATCACGAATATTGTTATTTTAAGAAGACTGAAACAATGCAATAAAATAAAATTTATGCTAGCAAATGCACTTAGGATTTAATATGCCCTTCTATTAAGAAATGATAAAAGTTAGTGAAATGAATATAATTCAACATGTACAAAATTTAAACGTAATATAAACTTCTGGATTGCAAAAAATATAACAACTGGCTTAACTAATTTACTTAAAAGAACTAAACCGGATAATTTGTATACCTATCACTTACAAAGATCATACAAGTTAGTACTTTTTTCTTACGTTCATACGAATAATTAGTTTCATAAAACAAGAATATTGAATAACATTGGTAAACCAATGGATGTGTTAAATTATTACATACAATTATTTTTACTTATCGTGTAATTTGGTCGTCACTGATCATTAGGTCTGATAGACTGGCCAAATTGACCAAACCAATTTATCTCTCCGCAGATCACAGGGAAAATTCTCACAAAATTACAAATGGCAATTCTAGTTTAAAAATAAATAAATGGAAAATTAAAAAAACTTTTCTAAGCGTAGTACAAACAGAAAAAAAGCGTACATTCGGAATTTACCGTTTCTCTTTGGCATACACGAAAAGGCAAATAAAACGTCTAACGTCTAAAGGTAATGAAATGAAATAAATTGAAATGAAATAAATCACCATTCTTCTAGAAGGTTATGTTGGGAAAGTAAATGTTTTCGTCCTTTTGATTTTTACTATACCCACGTACAATATTTACCTTTCAATTCGTTCCATTTACCAGTTCCAGTACCTTTTCTTTCCATTATGTATTTTTAATTTTTTGTACGTACAAAAAGCCATTCTCTCGTGGGTCGTTCGGCGAAACAAATAAAACCTCGGTTCTCCCGCGTGCCCAATAAAAAGCTGTATTAAAAAATGCAACCGAAATTAAAAAACTGATTATCTCCCGGTTTGAACTCTCCTTGTTGATATTTGACGGGCTATGCCGGTTTTACAACAGCTCCCGTCTATTTTCAGGGCATAATGTAACTCAATCGTTCAGTCCATGGTCGTTCATTATGTTTTACCATTAACAAAAGATCAGTTGTAATGTGCAAATGTTAAATTCAAATCAGTTTTGTCTAGCGACGACACCTTAAATGGTGGATTAAATAAAATCACTTTCTTATCTGGGCAACGTTTTCTTTAATCATATCATGAAAATAAACATTCCATTTGGCTCAAATTAATTTGTACTAGTCAATTTAAGAAAATAATTAAATGGATTTACCGTACGTACACATTAGTTTAAAATTACATGTGAGATAATTGTGTGAATATATCTAATGCAGAAATGAACATTTCAAATAGTGTTAGTTTATTGGGGGGGGGGCCGAATTGTTTGGGTATCCGACTCGTATTTGGCACGCTAGGAGTTCTACGTGCGAATCCCGCCATAGCCAATGAAATTTTATTTAAGAATAATTACTGTATTATGAAGTGACATAACCCTTGTCCTTGTATAACAGGAATTACTTCGCATCACTTACTTTACTAGAGTTCGGTGATTGCAACGCAACTTAAAATTCAGATATTTCAATATAATAAGGATGGCACAATTACACAGAAGACAAACACTTTGAGCCCTGAAGATGATCTCAATAAAAGATCGAAACGTTGGCACGATAAAGAAAATGTTTTTCTGATACCTACATCACACCAGACCGCATCTCACGATATCTGAATAATTAATAATAAGGATTAATTAAATATTAACTTTAATATCAGAAACATTTAGCGTTTTAAGCTTGAGACTAAAAATAATAGCAACAGTAATCCTTTTTAAAAAGATGGTTCCTACTCACAATAAGTTTTTTTGCAACGATCCGCATTTCGAGCCCTTTAGCTTATCAAGTTGAAGGACTTCTACAACCTGATGATGAGTTAAAGGGCTCGAAATGCGGATCGTTGCAAAAAAATTAGTGTGAGTAGGAACTATCTTTTTAAAAAGGATTGAACACCACACTCAATCCATCATTTTTCATTTCTATAGTGACAGTAATTCAGGCACGTACAGACACATTGTGAGACAGACGGTTTTCGACAGTGATAAGAGATAATAACATATAGCATATGAGATAACCGAATTTAATTTATCGTTCTCGTCAACAAACAATAAATTCTTAATAACAGTTAATCCTGTGTTTGTTGTAAAAAAACTCTTAAAAACAAATAAATCTTGTACTTTATGATAGGATTTTTATGATAAGGATTTTTCCGAGTCAGTTCTTTTGAACACTAGGCACGTCATGCAGGCAAGAATTTTAATCATTTTCATGTTGTGTTAGAACAAGAAATTAATGTTTTTCTTAAATGCAGAACATTTTAGACATAGTTTTATCGTAAATATCGGTCTTAAAATGAACTTAAAACAATAAAAATCTCTAGACAATCCAAAGCAACTAGGCCTTTCGTGATCCATGTAAGTAAATACAATAATCGTACAAATGATATCGTATAAATACAATATAATTATATATATAAATACGTTGACAAATCGGTTCATTCAATTGTCTAAACATTTTATGAATAAAAAAAAGACAATCACAAATTTACGGAAACGTTAACTTTCTAAATAAAATATCTGTACGGTTTATTTATAAACTTGGCTTTGTAGGGCCCAGAAAGCAGAACTTCTTTGCTGAAGTGACACACCTTGAACAATAGTAAATAATGAAAATACTGCCGAGTAAACGAACTTCAATAACTCAACCCACAAAAAGCTTAGCACAAGTTTACAAGAAAGTGATTTATTATTAAGACATACCGAAAAGATTATTTAACAAAACTAAAATTTTCGAAAATTTGAGCGTAATTTGACTAATTGTCTAGAAAAATATTGCCGTCCCATTTTATTTTTTTTTAATTTATCAAAAATATCAAACCAATTCTCTCTAGCAATTCTGTCCAAATCCTATTTAAGCGACTCCTTTATCTAAGCCTAATAAAACCAATATGGTTTTATGGCTCGCCCGTTTGGTGTTCTGCATCCACCTCGCAAATAAAACGGATACAAACGCTGCAGAATCGTGTATTACGTTTAATAACGAACGCGCCCTGGTTCGTAAGGAATGACCAGCTCCACCACGAAATATCGTTGACGTCGGTAGAAGACGAACTAAAGAAGAGATACTCGATGCTGCTTGCCAAAGCTGACTCCCACCTGAATTCGGCAATTGCTCAAATTGCAGCGAATATGCCTCCACCCCGCCAACAAAGACGGCTAAAAAGAAAGCATTATACGGACTACAGATTGTAAATTGTTTAATGTAAATAAGTGATAGTGTAAACTGCGCCTGACGTTACATTGTTTTAGATAAAACAAAAAAAAGTAGGTTAATTTATTTAATAATGATATATTTATTTATCTCTAATTACTATACTCCAATGAGTGAATTATTGTGTAGACTGCCATAGGGCAGGACCCACCCTCAAATACCATGTTAATCACACCTTTTGAGTGTGCTGTGTATCATTGTTTGTTAGCAAAATATAATGTGTATGTACACAAGAGTTAAATAAAATAATAATATTTAAAAAAAATTTAAAACAAATGGCGTGAATAAGTCCAGAAAGTTAATGTGAGATTCAATTTGATAAATTACTTACGACTTAATCAATTAAGGAAGGTTTTAAGTTGAGATAAAAAAGTCATGTTATGAGCGGGATTCGAACCCACGACCTTCGCCTTGATACGCCGCTACTCGACCACTTGAGCTATGGCGACTTCGATCCCCTCGAGCACTAACTTCCCACCTCAAGCACGCCTTTTAGAATTTTCCCTCCGTTTTGTCATTTTTGAATTAATTTTGTCACTGATAACTGATTACTCCTAAGCATGACTTTTCTAGTAGCCAAAACCCGACTGGCCTTCCTTATTATTTAAAACTTAGAATTCAATTTACCAATGATCTATCACTTTTTTAATGTTATTTATTATTGATAAATTTTCAATTTTATTATTTATTATTATTGATAATTAAAATTGGGTTTTGCGAGTAATCTTTGAAAGGTTCTAATTTACAAGAAATATTTTTTCCTTTTCTGTTTTCGACCTTCCTTTAGTTTACTTATTATAAATTATCTGAACCAATATCAAATGTTCCCCTGTTTGTCTGATAACAGCGTTTTTCTTAGTTGAACTTAAAAGGTTTTTATAAAGGCGTATACGAACATTTATGTCAAGTATTGATATTCCGAAATTACCAAGTTGATAATAAACTGGATATGAATAGATAAAAAGGTTATTCGATGAAAATTTCATAAGATAAAGTAAAATTTAGCATTTCCCTGCGTTTCACGCGTTTGCAATAAAGTTAGAAAGTATTTGTATCCTCGAGTCGATTTAAAAGCTCGTTCGTTTTTCCCTGAACTGCCAGGCCGGATAATAAGAAAAAATGCTATACAGAAGAGTGGAAAGTTGTTTAATTAAAAAGCCAGATATCAAAAAAATGGTCGACTAATCTTTCTTAACTTTATGATAAATACGTTGTAGTGAAGAACACAATGGCTAGGGAAATAAAAGCCTTTTTTAATTTTGTTTTAGTTTCCTCCCGAAAGGGGTTGTAAGTGTAATTTAAATTTACTGCCTAAGTTGGAAGAGAGAGGATCTAGACCTATAATATTGATCCGGACTGTTTTGTCACTAGGTACATTTTAAAGGGAAATGTAGATTTGAACTGCCTTTTCCGGGACAATTACTTAATGGCTCCCACCCTCCCGTTGTTAATGACTACATATTTCATATTGGACTATCCATTCGAGGAAAGAATACATTATGTATTCGCAGTTACGCTGGCCCCCTTTCTACCTAATGAAGGGACCTAAACTGGCCTTTAACTTCCACTCTTTATTTTATTATTTCATTTTTTCCGCCCCTCGGTCAACCCCATTTTACAATCTGGCAAACGTGGTATGGAAATTAAAAACCTTGGGTCCCAACCAAGCCCTCTCTCACTCAATCTCTCACTCCCTCTCTTCTGTTCTCTCCTCTATTTATTTCTCTCCTCCATTCCTCTCACTCTGTTTCTTTATTTCTCTCACTCACTTTCTCCCTCTCTTCCTCCTCCTCTCCTTCCACTCTCTCTTTTTCTCTCTCTCTCTCTCCCTGTCTCTCCCTTCCTTTCTTTCTCCCCTCCACTCCTCTCACTCTTTCTCTCTCCCCCTCTCACTCTGTCTCTGTCTGTCACTCTCTCTCTCTTCTCTTCTCTCTTCTTCTTGTTTATACAAAAACCATTATAGCTGTTTGATATTGCCCCTCATTTTAAAGTTAAAAAAATATGTTACATGTTATTAGGTTTCGAAGTCCGATTGACCAAATTAAAAATAAGTTGTTAAAAACAACTTTCTTAAACCTAAAAATTTTTACAATAATTGTTCTATTGTAGATTGTGAAATGCGGTCCGGTGTGACGTCCGTTTTCTTTATCGTGTCAACGTTTCGATCTTTATTGAGATCATCTTCAGAGTTGACAGTGTTTGTTTTCCGTGTAATCGTGCCATACTTGTTTGTCGTGTTGAGAAATCCCACACTTGATGTAATGTTCTAAAATCACGAACTTCTAAGCAAATTTGATTATTTACAAATTTATGATTTGTAGCTCTTCTAAACTTAAAAAATTCCTATATAGCTTTCTGGTAATGTCAGAAGTGTAGGATTTTTTTTTTTATACAGCAATCCCTGACCGTTTTTCAACGAGAAAAGGTAAACTGTTATTTGTACAAATGTTTAAAACTTTATACAATAAATATGGTTTTATATATATACATGAATTTATTAATAAAAAGTAGAAATTTGTATCTTCCTTTAACGAATTTTAATCTGTCAAGAATAGTAATTTTTTAAAAATTAATTTTTTGTGAAATCACAGGCAAAGAACGGTTCACATATGATTTATGTATATACATAAGTTGCATAGGAACTAATTGGAGTTATGGTCACAAATATTTTAACAGACTCAAAGATAGCTTTTTCAATGTATCATATGTTTATATTTAATATGGTATGACCAAATTAGCTTTGTGACTTTGTCGTTTTCATTTTCGTCCATTCGACACCCCAAATTTATTTGGGTATTTCGAAAGCTGTGATGGAAAATTGGCATTAAACTCGCATACACCGTACAATGTCAATTTGAAGTGCAAAATTGTATTCGGCAGTAGTCAAAACAATGGAACATTCTTTCTCACCGATAGGACACACTCTTGTTTTAAATAATAAATTGATCTCCAAACTGTTACGTTATGTTATACACCAATTGAAAAGAATAGCAGACAGTATCCGTAATTACATGTTCATTATAATTTATCCGGAATTTAATGTTAAATTATACCCGACGTACGTGCTTTTGCCCCTGGTCCAATCAATAAATCAATGACATAGATCCATTTGGTCAAAACAAAGCAAACAATGCGGCAAATAACTTCTATGACCAGTTTGCATGCCCAAGTCTATGTAACCGAAACGTTGTAATCATAGTAATAACGTTTTAAATTTTCAATGTTTACCGGGCAAGCTGAAATTTGTAGATTAGGTCGCCTCTAATCGTTTGGTTAATTAACTGAGGCTTAAAAAACAACCAAGCTGTTTTAAAAATTCCATATTTAATTTTGTTAAATAACCCGTAACCTAGATCTGTAGAAGTTTTAAAAAATGTTGTATTCTAATTTGCTCTTTTACTTAATTTAGAGTAAATTAAAATATAAAATTACGTGAAAATATATCATTACAAATATCAGACGTAAAAAGGTAAGCTGTTTTCTTTAAGTTGTACAGCCGCAATTTTACCCATATATGCACTTGCGAAAATATTTCATGTGTAAAATCAGCCACTTAGGTATTTGGAGGTGTGGGACCTTGGTCTTAACCGTTAAATTTTGTTACCCGTCAAAAAGGTGATTCACGTTCAACGTAGTTTTAAATTGTTCACGCAATTTAAAATCATTATCGTGAATCAAAAGCGGGGTGTCTTAATAACCAGTTTTCCCCGCTAAACGCAGTTACAGGGTAAACACTATTAAAGTAGTAAGGGCGACGGTGGACGCAAGGTTTAGTCTTTCACACATCGCTCATCACTGTAAGGCAAAGGTCCCCGGTTCGAATCCAGCTGCCCTGGATTCGAACCCATTCTTACAACATACTTACACGTGGGTTTTTTTAAAAAACATGGGCACCCTGACGGTTTATATGACCTCTGCTGTTGCGAGCCCTCGTAAAAAAAATTAAGGTAGTAGAAGGTAATAAAACCCAGTGTTTTCCGAATTTCTGATGCAGATGTAAAAAGAGCCAGGTTGCAATGTGAACATTTGTAAATATTTAGTCAAATATACTAGTTTTTCTTTTCTCTTATCTGCTCATTTCAGCCCTCAACGCAATCAGTTTTAACCTAAATGCATTTACTGTAGGACTCATTATTTCATCCATTTCCTCTTATTTGACTTTGAGTTTCGGGTTTATTTTTTAAATACTTTGACATACATTTTGTAAAAAGTAAATTCAATGGGAAATGTCTAGGACATTATACATCCTTGTGGCAGAGGGCTGAAGTTTATTTACGATATTTTCTGATTTGGCCTAGAGAAATAAAAACTACTTACAGAAAAAATACATTAAGAAATATGGAAGTAACAAATAATTGCATGTATTATAAATTATAATAATGTACAATAGATAAGTTAGATGAAAAAGATATTTACTTTAATAATAATTTCATTAATAAATTAATACATAAGCAAGTTAAAATAAATTAAAATCATTGTCCTCCTACTTACATAACTATCTGTTAAGTGCGATGATGGAGAACTAGATATCCTAGTTTGCTGTTATAAACAACTATTCTTACAATGTGCTTTTTCGTGATCAGTTGTTCAATACTTCGGTGAAGTGGTGAGGAGTAGTCAGGAATGAAGTGTGTTAGAAAAATTCAAATTATTTGTATTATTTTTCTTGACGTTTCGACCATTATTATCTTCAGGGCCGGTTGATTGCGAAACATGTTTTCTTGGACGGAATTGCACCAGATTTTAGGTGAGCGTGAAATATTTAGTTCAAAATTTATATTAGTTGCAGTTGTGTTTTTTTCGATTAACATATATCTTTAATTGGCCAACTCTCTGAAGATGGCCCGAATAAAGGCCGAAACTGAGGGAAAAATTGAAAAAAAATTTTTTTAAATTCTTATATTAAAAAATGTTATTCTAATCCAATACTACAGGTTGTTATTGATATTTTTATCTTGAGCTACTCTATTCGTTGTTGTTATTATTGATTTTCTAAAATACTTCATTCCTGATTGTTCTTAACTTCAACAAATTATACTTACAATATCTAATTTAATTGAGGTCCTTAATTTTCCGTCGTCAACACTCTTGTACTTTACACACAATTACGAACAATAAAATACATTCTCATGAAACAGTTATCACCAAATTTAGAATATGTGTGTAACAATCGGATTACCTGCAATAAACAAAAAATCTATATATATACACAATTAAGGAATAAGGGGTCGAAAGATTCGCTGCCGGCTGTCTATATGGAGCCAAATAATGGCACCCTTCAATTATGTAAGTCACATTGATCAAACTTTCTCTGTATGGTACATACGCCGGATTTAGCCCAAAACCGAGCGTCCATATCTCAAATTTCATCCTTTTTCAGCGGCATAGAATCTCCGGGGATCACCTACCGACCGATCAGGCTATTGGCGCACAAGGGATTCTCGGACGGCCCTGACTTCTGTCGCCTTTTCTTAATCATATTCTTTATCGATCGTTTGCGCGTCGTATCTGAAGTATGAGCCGTCACAGCTTTCCCCTTATTGTCTGCACCTTTCGTTGCAAGTCTATCCTTTCATTGGTAAACCATCCATTTATTATAAACTTAATGTATATAGATATTTCATTTATACTATTTCCTTGGTACATACCTACGAAACTTTATATGTTTTCTCTCTCTCTCTCTCTCTCTCTCTCTCTCTCTCTCTCTC
>CM077104.1:29672572-29692308 GCA_039619505.1 Cimex hemipterus | reverse complement strand
CTCTCTCTCTTTATATATATATATATATATATATATATATATATATATATATATTCATTTATGTATCTATTAACCTATGTTCTGTTTTCTCTCACTCTTCCTCTTCTTTTTCCCCCTTTCTATGTATCTTTGTTCATATCTGCCTCACTTACATTGGTATCCTTTTGTCTTTTCGTTTCTCCACTCTGTATCAATCTCTCCCCTCTCTTTCTCTGACGATACCCTTCCCACAGATTCATTGATCATCACTCTCACTCACTCTCTCTATCTATCTCTCACACACACATTCACCAGTTGGTGATTCACGCCATCGGCCTCTTAAATTGCATAAATACGTTCGGTATTTGTAAAAAATACGTTAAAAGAATGTTGAGTCAGTCCATATAGTGGTACAAATTCGGACATCGGAATGTATTGAAAAGTGTCTGAGTAAAATTCAATGATGATGGTGATCCTCTACTGATCTTTGTAAGGCGGAAAGGCACTCTTAATTATCACTTCCTTTGAAGGACGCATAATGATCTACTAGTGTTTCTTTTCACGCCGGATACATACACAGGTCTTAGACAAGAAGCAGGTGTCCCTGTGTCAACCGAGTTTGCCTGTTATTCGAGTCCATTCAGGTTGGGCCCTCTTTTGTTACTCAGATTCTGTGAGGGTCGATTGTTCCCTTCGTACTCAAGGGCTTAACAAATCCTGTACCATTTGCTTTCGATTTGATTTTTTTTATTGCATTTTTAACCGTTATATCGTGAATCAATTCACTAAAATGACTGCATCTTAAATTGTAGAAAAATAATAACCTAAAGAGAGAAAACATGTCGCATGTTTCACTATACGGCTTGAGCAATATATTTAAGCTTCAATAACGTCTGTACCAACTTCAGCGCATAAAGATTATAAAATAGGAATGAATTCTGTTCAGAAAAATCGATGAATAAGCAGACATATCATACCCTTTAATTTTTATACATTTATATCTGAACATAAATAATCTATTGTGAAGTCTCAGTGAAATCTCAGAACCATCAGAATGTCAAAAATTTCGTATCTATAAAAATAGTAATGTGAAATAGTCTTTTTACGATTTGGGTATCAATACCTCACTGCCAATCTCGACACGACCCACAATAATGACACATCTTCACAGAAAACAAACAATTTGAGCCCTGAAGCTCACCTCAATAAAGTTTCGATCTTTATTAATATATCATAAAAATATTATAAATATTTATAAGTACGACAAAATTTAAGAAATGACATTGTAACTATGTTTAGGGATGGTTGGGGATGTTTTATAAATTTTTTATTGTAGTTTCGCAGTTTTATTTAGTTTTGTTTATTACAAACTAAAACTTTAAAATTTTACGATTATTATTTACTTGGTTTTGTTAATATTTCAGCAACATTTGGGTATAGATGTGTGTAGAGATTAGTGACCGTTAATGGATAATTATTCAGATATCGTGAGATGCGGTCTGGTGTGATGCAGGTATCAGAAAAACATTTTCTTTATCGTGATCATCTTCAGGGCTCTAAGTGTGTATCGGCACGATAAAGAAAATGTTTTTCTGATACCTGCATCACACCAGACCGCATCTCACGATATCTCAATAATTTGAGCATAGGACAAAATAGTAAATTAGTTTAATATAGAAAAAAAAAATTTTTTTTTTTTCAAATGATTATTTGGAAATCGTGAGATGCAGTCTGGTTTGACGTAGGTTTTAGAAAAACATTTTCTTTACCTTGTCAATGTTTCGATCGATTAGGAGAGCATTTTTTTTATCTCGTGAACGTTTCGATCTTTATTGAGATCTTCCTCAGTGATTAAAGTGTCAATTTTCAATGTAGATGTCTCATTACAACAGAGCACTCTCAACACGACCCAATAATGAATGACACATCTACACTGAAAACTGACACTTTGATCACTGAGGAAGATCTCAATAAAGATCGAAACGTTGACAAGATAAAAAAAATGCTTTCCTAAAGCCTACGTAACACCATCCCGCATTTCAAGATTTCCAAATAATCATTCGATTAACTACCGCTCACTAAACACCACACCTCTTAATAAAATTATAATTTTAATTATAACCGAGTATTAATTATATTATGTAGCGTTATGTAGATTATTTATAGCACAAATGTTGTACGCTGTTATTGAAATACATTAGTAAGTTTTGATATGGAATGTATATCTTCATTCTATATCACTGAATATCATATAGAATCATGATTTTTCAGAAAGTTAACCTACTTTATTTCAAATTGGATAAAACTTGTATATAGTGACAATTCGATATTGTCATACGTTACTGCTTGAACCTGTGTCCTACACTTTTTCCTTCGTTCACTACACACACACAGGTTTACCAAAAAAGTTTACTCTCCGAGTATTTCGAATCGTGATAAATTCTCCCATTCTCCATAAAAGGGTGTTCCGCCGCTTTATATTCCCGTGGTATTGAGAGGGTCTAAGCGTGTTCCGGCCAAAACAATATTTTGTATGCAGAAGACGGGAGGCTATTAGATTGATCACTGGGGGGGTTTAGTATCGATTCGCCCCCGTCCCGGTGGCAAAGATGTCGGAGGAAACATCTTTTCTCTGCGACAATCTACCGTCACACCTTTCGACGAAAATAAATACCAAAAATTGTCGGTTTAAAAAATATCACACTTTACTCTGAGAGGCCACCATAATTGATATGTAATATTTTAATAACGAACATGAAGCAACAAAGTACTTTTAATACTTAATAATAAAAATAACAATTAGTTGTTCTTACATTTTATATGGTAGAGCATGAACAATTCAAATATATGTTATGAAACATATTAAAAGCAAACGAGTTACTTCAGCTCATTACTAAATGATATCATTTTTTACTATTTATTTTTTATAAAGTTGTGTAAAATATGTTGCATTAAAAGAATCATATTAGAGCTATAGTAAAATGTTAAAATAAATGTTAATCACAATAAGCAAAGGAGGGAATAACAACCAAGCAGATTAAGCTATTAAATATAATAGATACTTATGTAGAGGTAATATATTAGAACCACTAAAGTGAAATATTAACGGAATATGTTAACAAGATTTAATTATTCATTTCCAGCATTCCAGTACGTATAGTAATTCTATGGTTATTAAATTCTCTCGGTTGATATTTAAAGTTTCGTTCGTGCGGTTTAAAAGCTGGAAACCTATAGTTTAATAATTGCCTGTCACTAATGATCTTCGTTGATCTCCATCAATTGTGTTTCGCCCTTTCGGTCATGTTCAATGTGGAGTTTGTGTGATTCCTGTGGAGCTTAAGATGTCATGGATGATGAAGGGTTGTGAGCGTTTTTATTTTTCTCGATGTATTTGTTGGATTAAATCCCTTATCCTTTTAATTGGTGAAATGTGGCCAATGGTGCTGTGCTATTGCTAATTTGTATTTACGAATTTTTTACTGTTGAAGTTGTATGTTTTTATTTGTATATATATTTTACTGTGTGTTCGTTTTTGGACCTTTTTTTGCACGTTAGGTTTTGTTACGTAAATACTTGGTAGTTTCATATTTACTTTCATTGTTCAGTAGTTTACTACTTTTTATTTTTTAGTTGATCCGCGTAATTCGATTTGTCAACTATTTATTGTATTCCTTGTAACAGTCTTTTATTTGTCGTCCAAGCTGTCCAATGTGTTGCCTTCTCGTGCGCAAGTTGGTGTACATATTCCGTATGTTTCTCATGGGTAGGTCTTATCGATCCTAATAATTTTCACTTACAAAAATCAGACCAAGTTGATACCTATCGAACTTTTATTTGCCTAATCTTATTATCAACCTTAGCTGATGAGGACCTTCATACTTAAATTTATATGATATTTTGTCTGCAAGTTACAGTTTTAAGACAACCGCTCCTTTAAGAAAACGAAAGACTAAAAAACGCCACGACCAATAATGATAGTTAAACTAAAAAGTTATATACTTACGGAACAAGATACAAATCTTACTATGAACTGCTTATGTTTGAATGTCGTAAAAATGGTGAAAAAGATATAAGACTAATCATAAATAAAAAAGATAAATTGCCAAATTATTTCACAATCTCAATAACTTACAACCTGAACAATGAACGACGCTAACCCAAGCTCTACGAAATTCGAAAAAAAAAAGGTATACCATCCAAACTTATCTCAATATTAAATGCGTTCAAAACCTAGGAAAAATCGTATTCTACTCCTACCTTTCTTCCAGAATATTATTGTTAACACTATTTATCTTAACTAACAATAATCGCTAGACTACCGGAAAGAAAGTGGACATCCGATTTTTCGCGGATTTATGTACTTTTTGAATATTATACATTAAAAATAAGAATTACGTATTTAAGTTTGACAAAAAATATTTTTAAGCCAAACATACACCGAACACTCTTTGTCGAGGTTTAAGCGAACTTTTCTTCAACCAAACGATGATAAAGACCATCAAATTTTGATAAACGAGGCTGTTGTTTAGCCGAAATGAGTTGCGAATGGCAATGTACATTTGTTAAAGTTACATTACCATATGAAAAAATATATACATGAATACAAAAATATGATGTTAAACCATATTTGAGATAGTAGGAAAGGAAGCATTGGTGGTTTTTAATTAAAGAGAATTCAGAGGGAAAAAAGATTTGGAATAAAAATAAATTTTTGCCATCGCTATTGTGTATTTTTGCGTTATTAAATGATCCTCTATAGCCGATGGAGTGTTTTTCAAGAGAATAATTCATTCCGATTTCACCAAATTGTTTACAATCCTTTAAATTGGTGGTTTTTCATTTGATTTCCATTATCCAAAGCCCTGGAATTATAAGCCAAGAGGATTATAGCGAAATTCCCCATAACGGGAATGTTAAACGGCTAAAATGCTCTAATTCACGTGTAAGAGGGCGAATCGCAAAAAAAAACGGGATAATATTCCGGTCAATACCTCGCCCGCGGGCGTTTCCCTCTCGCTTGATCCACTTCAGTCCATTAAACAAATTATTCCCCTTTCTACAACGTTTGTAATAATTAATTGCGGGGGTGGCGGAACCATTCCGAGTCCAATTTATATATTGAAATCACTGGAGGCCGGTGACCGCCGAGGGGCGCAATATAAAATCGGGGGTTTCACCAGGGCGGCGGGGGTAGGGCGATCCGTGCGAAAGGAGGGTTGCAATTACATTTGCGGCCTCCCGCCCAGGAATTTGTCGAAAGGAATCGGACAGCTTTTAGCTCCTCAGAGTCAAAAGGGAAACCGCGAGGAAACTCAAAGTTTGTCTGGAAAAAGCTTTTGCCACTTCCTTCTGACAGATTTGTTTTTGAAAAGTCAGACTTTTGACTCTGGCACAAAAGTAACATTTTTCAGGTTCAAATTAAATTATACATCTGTAATTTGTAACAACAAATTTGTTAAACATTGCAAAAATAAATAAAATCTGAAAGAGTATATACTCTTTGAAGTTTAAAAAAACAACTAAGTATTCTACCCGCCATTTAAATGACATTTATTTGGTGTACATGTGCCAAATAAATACACGTGAACACCAGTTTCTATAAAGATTGTTTTTTAATAAGTTCCAATCTTCAAAAGGTCACTGATTTTTACACCAAAACTTGTGGAGGGTACCTTTAAACCTTGTCATGAAACATTGACAAAATATTGCCCCTCTAATTGCCTATGTCTAAATCTATCCTTTACTTTCCGGGAATTGAATTCAACAAAATGCATTTTCGTATACTTGCGATCGGTAGTGTACAGTGTCTGTAAAACCCATTGGTAATATGGCAGAAAACACTTTTTATTACACGTACAATCTGGATCTTTGTGTGACACAGTCCTTGGAAATGTGCGCCCCGAACTAGTCAAAGAAATTTAAAACGATCTATTGAAAACTTAATTATGTGGATGCCAATGATTGTTTTGCCCTGATGATGACTTTAACATAGGTGGAAAACTTGGCCGTAACAATTGAATTTTTTCTTTCTCAGACTCCAACTAGGAAGTTTTATAAATTAGCAGCTATTGTAAAACTTTTCCATACTTCCTTTTGTGGTTTTGCAATGAAAAACCTGCAATTTGATCGTTAACGATCATCTTGGTCTGCTTACCTTCGATGGTTTATCTGACGGGTTTCCGCATTTTGGCATCTTCAGTTTTGTGTTGTTATTTCTGTGAAGAAAGTCTCTTTCATAAGGTCCTTCATATATCAGCGTTTCTCGGTTTTTCTCGGGTTAAACGGCAAAAAGTTTATTGTGTGTATTTTTCTTCATTTTATCTCATAGGATAGTGTGTCTTAGTTAAGTTGGTCGTTTCCGATCATTTTATGTCAGACAAAACTTTGAAGAAAGCGAACGAGAGGTCAAACCACTTTTTAATACTTTTTTCACACTATTCTCCGTTAAATGTCGGCGATGAGAGGTCAGCACTTTTCAATACTTTTTTCACACTATTCTCAGTTAAATGTTGGCGACGAGAGGCCATTCCACTTTACAATACTTTTTTCCCACTATTCTCCGTTAAATGTCGGCGATCGGCGATGAGAGGGCAGCACTTTTCAATACATTTTGCACACTATTCTCAGTTAAATGTTGGCGATGAGAGGCCATTCCACTTTACAATACTTTTGTCACACTATTCTCAGGTAAAATATGTTGGCGGTGAGAGGCCATTCCACTTTACAATACTTTTTTCACACTATGCTCAGTTAAATGTCGGTGACGAGAGGTCATACCACTTTACAATACATGTTTCCACTATTCTCAAATAAAAATGCATGGGCTGTCCCGGGATTGAACCAGGGCCGGTAGTTTGGTAAATATGAGTCGAGCGCCTTAACCACTGGCCACCTGGCTCCTTCGGTTAAATTATGCCACGGTATTTATAATGGCAAATAAACTGTAAAAGTAGTATTGCTTTCATAAAATATGTAAAAGCACATTACCCCAAGTTAGAAACACATTAACAACATTATATACAATAAGTCATGAATATAAATTCATACTTTATGTATTTATTTTTTATGTATACATAAGTACTAACGTTTCTAAAACAAGGTCTCTTTAAAACTGACTCCTATATCTGGTTAACTAAGGCTAAAAGTCTACATTTTCCGATGAAGGTGAGAAATTTCCACTGGTTTTCTAAAGCCAACTTGTGTAAGATTGTTGAAGTGCAGTTTTCTAAGTATTATTGTATGTATGTTTTTTATTATATATTGTCGAATTGACAAGTAGTGGAGCGTGAATAATCTGACGTTGAAGAGTTGAGTTTTTGATATTCGGTTCGCCGGAAGGAGGACTTGGGCAAGTACCCCTTATTGAGCATATTGTGTCCAAATCGGCCTGATTAGAGTAGTGCGCATTGTTAATAGGATTTGAACGTATTAATGTGGATTTTCTACGGGAGTTCTGGGTGGTAGTATTTTTAAACGGTGGCAAGCATGGTTTTTGAATTGAGAGTTTAAAGATCGTCACTGTTAAGTACTAACAGTAGAGGAGTTTGGTATTGGATTATTCACAAAACGGAGCGATGTGTTGTACTAATTCTATATTCTTTGCATATGCTACAACTTTTGATTTGGTTGAATTTATTTTTATCCTCCATATTGTATGCCCGTGTCAAAATATGAATAATCCTCTAAGCCTTTCTATCACATGACCAGTGTCGGTAAGACAATAACATATTAGTTTATCCGCATACAATAAAGAAAAGTTAGGGAGTACAAGAAGTCGCAAATCATGGGTAAATAATATATAATACTTGTACGGAACACGCATCCCTGCCGTACGCAAACTTGAATATTTTTCAATGATGACATCTTGATAACATGGAATGCTGCCTTGGTACGTCTTATTTTGGAAATGGGAACATACATTTGGGGAGAATGGGCAACTTCACCTTGTACCGTACACGATCAAATTCTTTCTCCACGTCCAAAAATGCCGCATTGCACCTTTCTCTTCTCTTGGAAAACATTTTCTAAATTACGCCTGAACAATGTTACACGTAGTTGAAAAGGGCATGACAGTGATTCCCAAAAGTCTAAATGCTGTTTTTGGACTATGATTATGAACAAATTAATAACTGAGGCAATATTAAGAGCGCTCAGTATCACGCCCCAGATGGCTTTTCTAGTTTTAAAATTACAATTATTTCCGAGGATTTTCACCTCTTTGTAATACGATGAGCACCAAACACACCTTAGATAAATACTAAAAGTGCAATTCCATTAATTTAGACAATCAATTAGTTTTATAAAATTTACAAATCACGTGATATAGGTCAATTTCAGTTTTCTTTTTTTGTAGTTTTATTTTTAAAAGATTTTTTATTCAATACTCAAAAATTCTATTATTATTAAATTAATTTATATTTGCTTTTATAAAAGTTAATTAATAAAAGTTGTGAGTAAGTAACGTGTCTAAATAATTAAACGATTAAACAACTAAATTTTGAATCAACCGATAGCTTTATTGTTTTGTTTTTTTTAATAGTATTGATAAATGAATTAAAATGCAAACGGCGCGCGGTATAATGAAATTTGAACTTTTATAATCTAATTTAATTGAAGGAAATTGCCTAATAAATTAATAAATATTTTCGTAATAATAAAAATATATATAATATTGAAGGTCTATTTTACAATGTATATTATTTTATAATTTATATTGCAAATATTTTCGTCCACCAACTTGGTTTTCGTCTCAACCCAGCAGGAGCTTCGCGTATATACTCATCCTTAGTGCTTGAAAAATACGGGGATTTTGCTAGAAATGTCACAAACGTTCTGACTTCGTGTGGCACGAGGGTTTGGTACAGACAGATACAAATAAAAAAAAGAGACGAACTGAACAGACTGTTCGGACTTCTTTATAAACTACTCGGACGCGAATCGAACATGCCGACAAAAAACAAACTGAAACTCTACAAAACATTAGTCAGACCGTTTTGGACATGTGGACAATGGGGCACCTAAACTGACCAATTTCCAATGAATTCAGTTTCAAACTGGAATCCAGTTTTGCCGGAAATTTTCATTTTCACCAAATAGATAACCCAGGTTTTCTAGAGTGGTGTTCATTGCAACTAGTCGACGTAAAAGTGTGAATACCTAGTAAAACTCTCCTTTCGATAACCTACACAAAAATTAAAATAAAAATTAAATTGAATCGATCTTAAGGAAATTTGAGATCGCCTGTTACAACTTAAATATGTCAATCTGAAGACGAATTTTGTTTGTTTGTTTTGGTGACCTTAAATTGATCGAATCTAACAACTGCTGAATTTCTTAATTCTTCAAGTCCGTTAAAAATGTCAATGAACTACGGGAGGGCATCTTCCGTACGGCACCACTCGCGTAAATAAACACATTCCCACAATCTGGTAGTCATTATACCTATAGTTATAAGGTATAATATTATTACATTATATAGGTATTACATTATACCTATATATAATGATATAGTGTTATAGTAGTCATTATATATTATAGTTTTTGATATTACGTCAGCGTCTACCTCCTTTTATCTGTTTAACCTAAAAAAAAGAAAGCGACGTTTTTCAAAAGTAGCAATTTAAAAAAGACAGATTTTTGTACAGTTTGTAGTACATTACAATTACCTTCAAGTAGTTAACAAACTAAAAAAGTTAAATAAATTAAAAACTAAGGTAAATCGTTTATAGAAGAGCACTTCCCAATGCAATCTGTTTTCCTTTATTGAAAGTATAAAAGTTTGGTTTTACGTAAATACACTATTGCACTGTGCCGTATAATGTAAGTCATAATTTGAGATAAAGGCTTATAATTCTTATGCCCAAGACTTATTTTATCCGAAACACCGTTTTGCGAGGCAGACTACTATGAGAAATACCCCTCATTCTTTTATTCAGCCATTGCTGGATTATCCCGGCTCGTTACCTGCAAACGCCGCTTCCCACCCGAAAAGGGCCTCATGTAGAAGGAGTAGAAATGTATCATTTCGCCCGTTGGAGACATTTATTCTTTGTTATTCAAGTCCGGGTGACAGGTATGGATGTCGCCATCCGCCCCAGGGAGGTGTCTCCTCCGCCCCCAGGCAATTTGTCTGTCTTCTTCGTCCTACTGTCTATCAAAGGGAGGAGGGGGACGCCCGTACCCCTCAGCCGACTGTCAACTTTTTACTGTCAAGTCTGATGTATATCCCGCCTTGCTAATATACCTGTATACAACCCAAGAAGAATTCTAATCAGCCTTGCCCACCGTGGTATGACAAATCCTCCTGAACGAGAATAGACTGCAATTGTTTTCAAAGATTGTTCTTTTTCTTCTCCAAAACGTAAGTCCAAATGTGGCTCAATTTGTCAAAAAAAGCCTCCTGTGTGAAAAGGAGGATTTAATTTCCCCTCTCCTTCCCGTTTTCTATTGAGCTGTTACTGGCACTGTCGTGACGGAAATGTTATCTTCGTGATCAGTTGAAAAGTTTATCGTTCTACCAACTTTCCTTTCAACGTAAATGTATTAGGTTCACTTGTACCTAACCGTTGCTCACGTTATTAAGATTTCAAAAGTTATTATGTTCATCCTTTCATGTCAGTAATGAGCATATATTGAATATAACAAAAATCACAATTGGTTTTTTGTGTAAAATGTTTAAGAACAATGCAGCACACTCGAGAGAGAACCTCACAATTCTATTCTTGTAATATCAATATTTTTTACTGTTAGTTAACAAAATAGGTACTTTCTAATAATTATTAGTTATTTGATTAACTCCTTACTTATCATTTAAAGCTTGCATGCCTATATGAAATTGAAAAAGGTTGTGTACATACACACCTTGGGATTCATAACGTAAATTATTCTAAAGGTACATATGAATATATTACGTACCAATATTTTTGCAGAGCTAATAGATTGGAGAATAGATTGAAGGAGCTGGGGGAAGTTGATGTTAAATAAGGTTCACAAACATTGTGTCCCACCTGATTGAGGAGTGCGAGGAGGCTCAATGTAGAGAGTGCGGAAAAATGCCGCTCGATGTAATAATTGTGCTTTAACTCAACTGTTGTAATTGTGTAATCTGTATACGTGTACGGCGGTACGGATCCAGTACGGCTCAACTTTTCTCGTTTGTTTAGTTTTAGCGTTGAGCTTTACGTCACAGATTCTGTCTGGACCCTACTGTCGAGCTGTTGTTAGAAAGAAATGCCGAACTGGGGCGCCTCGGAAAAACGATTAGGGGTTTATGACCACATTCTCTTTAGATGTAGGAATGATTCTGAAGACCAATCTTGCTAGATGTAAATGTGATAATGTAAATAAAGCGATATCAATCAATAACATAAACAAGTCTTGTAACTTTTTAATTGAACGCCGAAATGTATATCAAATGTTTTTGACAGGAAATTCAAAGTGGATATTCTTTCTTGGAATGGTACAAATAAAGTTTTACTTTGGTAAAACTATTTTTGACGATTTCCCTTGCGAATGGCGTTCGAGGATTACGATATCAGGATTTATAAATCCGGTTAAGTGTGTTGATTTAAGGGTTCGGTGGATTTGAGATTTACCGATAAAATATTCTTGGCAACGAGAAAAAATTCTAAAAATACTCGATACCGTTTGAAAGATTGAGTTCTAGATTCATAATTTTACCGGTGTCTTAACTCATCTCCGAACAGAAACGAATGAATGTCCACCCATAAAAATACACGTTTCGGAGCTGTTAACGGACACAACACCGTCAAAAACATTTCTTCGAGGATTTATTAATAGAAGTCGACGTCCGCTCTTCCGTAAAATATCGCTTCCTGCTCGGGGATAATTAGGAAGGAGGGCCGGGAATTAGCCGTATCACGTGTTAAGTCCTTTAACTTCAAGTCACGGGACGGAAAAAAGCCCGCCCCTCCACGGTAATTTGTCTGTGCCTTACCCCGTCCGGGAGAATTTCGCCCTCTTTATTTTTAGCCTTCTTCGCTATTTTCGATTCACTAACCCCTTAGGATGAGAATCCATTCATGTGTCACGGGAGGCGATAAATGTGCCTTGATAAATCCTTTTGGATGTCCGAACCCTTGAGGCTTGTTTTATATTTCCGTCCAGACGTTTAAACTCCTTACAGGCCGTAAACGTCTCGTAATAGGCCGAGGATAAACGAGCTGGTGACATGTTTTCCTCGCTTTAATAAAATTTACTGAGCGTCGTTCGAAGAATTAAATTCCGAACGTTAATCCGTCTCCAGCTGGACCACCTTCGGCTCAAACGTAAGTAGCGCAGAACGATTGGGTCGTTACGAAACAAATGGCACTGCTTGCCGTTTGCATTATATCCATGTTCCAATCGTATTTCATCGCGGACATATATAGTGTATGTTCCGACCGACATAAACGTTAGGCAAACGACCGATCTCCAATAAAAATTATGCACTAATTCTTAAAAGACCAAAGTAATAAAAACCTACTCGGTTTTACAATTATTAATATAAAACAAAAACCTTTACTACATAGAATAAAAAGTCCTATATTCTAAGGAATTATCAGTTATTTTCATTACTTAAAATTGCTGTTTTTAAATTTTTACGACAAATATGTCAGCTTCAACAATAAAATTGCTCTTCTGATCACCCCTTATGTTTTAATCTAGTTATTATTACACCATTATATTAAACTATTTATTACGAAAAATATGTTTATAATATATTCTTAAGAAACAACTATGATGGTCTACAGGGACAGCCTTTACTGATCTTTTTTCTTAAAGTCTACAAATATATATTTAGTGGTTTATTGGCCTAACAGGTAAGTTTATGAATCTCAAGATTTAAGCAAAAGGGCAGGTATACTAAAGCAATTTTTTCAGTTATTTAGTACTTCTCCACGCATTCTAAATATTCAATATAAAACAATAAGAACCAAATAAAACGTTAACAAAACAATGGGACAGATAGTAGATAAAGTGGAAAATGAATTTGCTAGCAGTTTGATTAATGTTGAATGCAACTATAAATTTAGTTTTATTTTATTTATTTACTTTTTTTAAGTGACACGGAGTTTTCGTCGTCCTCTAATTTCCAATCTCAACCCCCATCTTTTGTATTTTCTATCCTTTTTGCCATTTTTTCAGATGTGAACGAAAACTAGCGAATTTAATAAGTTAAAATGAAGTATGTCTTCATTAAAGCTCTCCGTGCCCATTTCACTTGTCGCCGAGAATCAAAGAGATTGCACGACATTTGAAAAATGGGTAAAAGGAGGGAAAATTCAAAAGGTGGTGTTCAGATGGGTAGTTGGTGTCCGAGTGAATCGAAGTCACGATAGCTCAAGTGGCAGAGTAGCGGCGTATCAAGCCGAAGATCGTGGGTTCGAATGCCCTTCGTGCCGTTGACTTTTTTATCTCAACTAAAAACCTTAATTAATTATTATATATTACTTATGTTAGGATATAGTCCTAACGTACCCCAATCAAAAATGATAGTCTGCTCGATTATATTATATTTTGGATTAGGATTTATGTAACCTCATATCCGCACATGGCTAGTTATTTATTATATATTTTCACACGTGTGCATATTTGAGCCTATTGCTTGCAATCCATCGGCAATTCAGTTTTTGTAATTTACTATAAATTACCAATAAACCATCTGGGGTGTTAGTAGTTCAGGTCAGACCTCGGTCTTATTCCATCCAGCCACCGAGGTTGGGCTCTGGGTGCGGTCAACAGCTAGGCCGATTTAACAACCAATGTATGCAGTTCCTAGATTCAAATCCATTCACATTCTCATTCATTTTTAAATGCACTCTTTCCTACTTACATTCCCTTCACTCAATATGTTGAGGGTCTATAGGCATATATTTATCCATATGGCATTCCTACAAGCTGATATGTAGCCAAGGAATTGTTGCCCTCGATGAGGTGAAACACAAGCAACTATTCTCTGCATGCCGGATACCTTACTCTGGATTCGGCCCAAAAGTAATAAGGTTGCCCTTGTGTCAACCTTGCATGGCCAATCCTTAATCGAGTGAGCATGGCCTTTCTCCTACGAGTCAGATGCTCCAAGGGCCAACAATCCACAGTACTGTTGACCCGCGAGATCTAGCCAACGCTGCCAATTTCTTTTAATCATGTTAATGTTAATTATTGTTTAATGTAATACTTATTTAATTATTGAATCAAACAATAGCCATATTGTAAAAACAGGTTTTGTTATCTAAATTCCTTTGCTTGTTACACATTTTTGAACCAAATATCGACTTATCTCGGTAGCAATGTTACATTAATTATATTGGCAATTGAGATATTGTTCATCAGTGAAAGGATTATGCGATTGAGGTGAACAGGATTTAACTCAAGTCCCGGCATTAAGCCGACTAAGGACACTATGACAAGGAGTCGAATTGCTCAGAATCAAACTTGTCAAGGACCCTCGACTACAAACTAAACTAGATCACTCAAGTCATGCCTCAAGTTTCTAGATTATTAGCAGCCTCGGCCCTCCGATCCGGATACAAATTCCTTCGAGTTAAGTGATTTATTTTAACACGGTGGGTCCGAGAGGGACTTCGTTTCCCCAGGCCGACGGATTCGTAATAACGTTTATTGAAACCCTAGCCGTCCTCTTTAAATCTAAGAAACTTGGAGGATTCGTCCTTATCGAGACCCGGGCCCAGTAAATTCCAGTCAGAGAAATTTAATCTACAATAGTTCCTAAAAAACAGTTATGAACATTTAATAAACTTCTTCTTAAACTTAAAGTATATTTCATAAACGAAAAATATCTACGTCATGTCAACTGAACATCTACTTTCAAAATGTTCAAACTATAAGAAAGTAAACCAATTAAAACTTACTTTTAAAATAACAACTTTATGAAAATAATAAATTTAAATTATGAAGTTGGCAAGAAATGTTTCTAACAAAGTAAGTACACTTCAGTATATTATATTCTGTGTTGGTATGTTGCCAGACGGTTTTTGCTGACCCAATGGTGATCGGTTGGGAGTAAGGTGGTAAGCCTTTCGTAACAACCTATTGAGAACGTTAAAAAACTTTTCGTTGGGTAAAATTAGTTCGAAACCTTGAGCCGAAAACTGCTCTTGAAACTTTTATTTGGGAGAAAAATACTTAACCTACTTACTTACTTAATAATATTAGTCAGAAATATGCACTTTTAGATTGGAAAGTCGGTTTTCAGCGTTCAAACCTTCTAATAGAAGATGTCACTAAAACAATTCAACCATATTCCAAAGGTTTCCGTTTTACTTTTACGAACTTACTACGAACATTAACGATACCTATGTCTCTATATGTATATGTTTAGTTCATATTCACAAAATGGTGGATATCTTGGCTGTACATCCTCATTTACACTTTAATTACATCCTATTCTAGCTTGTCCTGTTTTCATTGATATACTGACAGTGTTAAATTATTAAGAACGAAACCTCAAAACATATCAATAATAATAATGATAATAACAATAATAATAATAATAATAATAATAATAATAATAATAATAATAATGGGCACTCTCAACACGACACGCATAAATGGCACAATTACACTGAAGACAAACACTTTGAGTCCTGAAGATGATTACAATATAGATCGAAACGTTGGTACGATAAAGAAACTGGGGGGCAGCGGTAGCCGCGGAATACGGAATAAATATAATACAAATAGTCTGGTGCTAGATATGCACAGTTCATGAGGCCATTAAAAAAAAACCTGAAGATGATTTCAATAAAGATCGAAACGTTGGGTCGATACAAAAAATGTTTTTCTGAAACCGCACCAGACTGCATCTAACGATATCTGAATAATTAAAATTAATAATGATAAAATAATTCTAACTTCTTTTTTTTTTATAGCTTTCGAGCCGAAATCTGAAGTTTATAAAAAATACACTCAAAACTGGAGATATTGGTTTAGTGTCGAGTTCAAATTTTCTTCTTATTAAAATTAAGCCATTATTTTCAGTTTTTGCTTTTCATTTTATAAAAAATATTTTATCAAGACGAAAAGCTTACGACTATTTCCATAAGACTTTCGATTACTATCTCGGGACGACCGTTTAAATTATTCAAACCACGTTCTGACTGCATATTATTTATATATAATAATATATCTTTTAAAATTAACACTAATGGTTGCAACAAATAATTTTAAAGCTTCCAAAATGATAAAGATGATGAAAGTAGACAAGGAAATGCGGGTTTATGTTCCTCATGCACTGTATGTACTTTCTTCCTTTCGGACTTATTGTACTTTAGTTCAATCTGTCGAGTCGATTCCTTCTTTTAAGATAGAATCCCTGGGCTTTCTTTGATCCCATGGTTATGTCTACATTCAACGGTTGCGTCACATTCGAAGATGATATAGATGGTCGGTTTTCACCCTTATTGGATTATCTTGGAATAAGCCCATGTTGTTCAGATGTTTTCTCAGATGCCAGAACGGGTAAACGCTGAGTTAAGACCTCTCTAACTCTAGCAGCGAATTGTGAGCGTGGCAAAAGGATGAACACCCCTTGCAACCGTATGCTTTGTTTAATTGAGGTTACTTGGGTGGAAAGATCAAACGGAAACTCACACTTTCAATTGTCCAAGCTCTTCAGTCATGAAGGTTTTCCAGTTGCTACTTTGAAAGAAAATTTGAAACTATTCAATTTAAAAATCCTTTATTTAGAAGATTAATATTCGTAAATAAATTGTCTATTATAGTTTTCAATTTATAAAGATTTTAATTAATTTCATTGTATTTAGTTGTATATTGAAAAAATTACTTCTTTCAATTAATTACTCCTTTTATTGTAAGGTTTTTGGTTGAAATGAAAAAGTTAATTTGACTAGCGGGATTCGAACCCACGACTTTCAAGCAGGCACGCCGCTACTCCGCCACTTGAGCTATCGTGACTTCGATCCACTCGGACACCAACGTTCAACCTTTGGAATTTTCCCTCCTTTTTGTCATTTTTCAAATGTCGTGTAATCAGTAAGTCGATTCTGAGCAACATCCGAAGAGGTCACGAGACCTTGTTAATTAATTCGTTCTTAAATATTAATTATTCAAAATAAAGCACCTACTGAAAAATAACAAATATATTTTACGAACAAATATTATTCTAATATGGCATGCGATTGTCATTTCATTGTAAGTTTTAAGTTTTCCACATGCATATTGCCAAGATTAAATTTTGGTTTGTTTGCGTCAAAATTTTGGTATTTAATTCGTATTAATAGAGGTTTCCTCTATCTGTAAATATTTTTAATGTTGATATTATATAATAAATGAACTGTTCCACATGTCAGCCATATATGCTTAATTCGCTTATCGCAAAAACAGTCATCGAGTACTCTGAATGCTAACTGGACTTTTTATCTTGCTTCTGTGTTTCTGGTTGTGTTATTTTAGCCAAAATTGATAAGGTAAAGAAAAGCGTTTACTACTGTTAAATAAAGAAAGATCGTAACTTGGCTGGAAAAACAGTAAAAGAAATTACAAGGTTTAAAACGAAAGGGAAAAAAGTTGAATGCAAAGTTAACAGAGTGGTGATGAGCAATGTAGCCCATAAAATAAAAAAATTTAATTGTTTCATTTCATTCAAATATTAAATATTACATTCAGTATATGAAAGTTGAAATGTTTTTTATGTAATTTGAGGTCTTTGTTCTTTTTCGTAAATAATTCTTATTTATATTGCGAAATACCTCCTCAATTAAAGTTTGTGTTTTCAGAATAGAAATGTAACGCTGTATAAACTGGGAGTTTTTAATTCTTAATTGGACATCCATTAAATGTTTGTATATCTAATTCATTTAAAGATAACTCAATTTTCCTGAGTAATCAATCTCCTCGCACTATGCTCGTCGATTTAACTCCATATACCAACTCACTTCCAGTTCGATAGCTATCAGAATAACTAGAAATCTTAAAATATAAATTCGTATAATCTTAACAGCTTCAAACTTTACAATTATGGCGTCAATTGATAACTCAGGTGTATAGATGTACTTTCTCAAAAATGCAAAATTTATTATTCCAGCTAGAATTCTCGTATTACAAGTGTACAACCAGGCTGAAATCTTGACACGGCCCGCGGCCTCGTTTATTTGAGCTGTCGTTTGTGAATTTAAGTGATAACCGCCCAGCACTTTGCAATTCTAATCCTCCAAGCTCCAACTATTAGAAAAGGGGTATTATGACCGGGTAATACGCCAACCGCCACCTACGAGCCCATCTGCCTCCATTCCCACATAATTACCCATAATGAACCTAGCGTCCTGAATTATAGCTACTTGATTATATATAAATCTGGAGACCTGAGAGTTTTAATGTCCCTTGTATATAGTGTATTAAATATACCCTCCAGTCTTCATTAACGGCCGTTGTTTAATAAATTCCCCGACGTCTGCATTAGGGGAAAGTATAAACGCTGGAGAAATTAGCACTACGGGATTATTATAATCGTTTAACTAAAATTCCCTTACCGATATTCATATTGCACGGGGTTTGCCTGACGCATAACTCCTTTCATACTCTCATTATAATAAAACAATTGTGAAAATAAATATATCTTTCACAGTACAAACGTGTCGTTTTTAGATGAATACATGAATTAGTTTGTTTTTTACAAACACCATTATTTAAGATTGAATACTGTTTATTTTACTTTCATTATCAATCTTGATTGATTGATCGATTGAGTTACACTGCACCTTTTAACACATGTTGAATCACATTCTTTGTGCTTTTATTACTCTTACAATTCGACCAGGAGTTTCTATTTATCCCACAGTCCTGCTGGATGTGTACCAATATACTCCAATCTCAGCTGTGTGTCGGGTTTTATGAAATCCACACACATAAACATACACCTTGTTGGTCCACGCCAAACATCCTCAGATGGTCTCATCTGTATAAAGTGGGAGGTTTATAGGCCGACAACTCAATATATATGAAAAACATTGATATCCAAATGCTAGCCTCTCGTTTGAACTTCAGATTATCAACTGCAGAATAGACAAAACACACACACACACACACACACACATCTAGGGGACATCCAAAAATTCTGCCTAAAATCGAACCAATAAATTCAACGGCGAACCAACAGCCTCAAATGGAAGTTCATTTAAGGAAAAAATATCTCCAAGATATATCCTTGAATTCTCTAATCCCTGTAAATATCCGCACAAACATTAATGACGATAATACAGGTTCAACCTTTATATTGTACTTCATCTTGGTAATAATTTTGTTCATTTATTGTTTTTATAATTTTATATTATATGCTTAAATTCTTTGGCGAAATAAAATAAATAGGATAAATACTACAGGTGTTAAAACAGATTCGAATATTGAAGAAATCGAATTAAGTAAAATTAATAGGGAATCTTAAGGTCGAACTTCCAGGAGGAAGTTTATTTTTTTAAAGGGGGAGGTGTTACGTACTCGGTAAACCCTTATCTGTTGCAACCCTTCACATTCCTCCCTTATCACACCTGGACGTGTTCACTTCCAAGAAACCCCTCCTTCATTACATCCCCAAGCCTTTGCTAATATTAATATTTTTAATTCAATCCGTCTCGGGCTTTCGTCGAATATAGACGGAAGATTCCCTAATTGGAATTGGTTATTCCAGTTTTGTATTTGCTTGCTGTGTAATAAATATTATTCTTTTTAAAAGCTAGTTTACTACACACAAAACCATAATTTATATATATATATAT
>CM077104.1:29649200-29660242 GCA_039619505.1 Cimex hemipterus | reverse complement strand
TCTCTCTCTCTCTCTCTCTCTCTCTCTCTCTCTCTCTCTCTCTCTCGCTCTCGCACATTCGCCAGGAATCGCCACCTATGAACACATCACTCGTTGCCAATGTGTTAATGAATTTTGTGGATTTTGTGGATATTCCTTTTCCTCCTATAAACCTTTCTTCTGCATGTTTTCTAAACCTCAAACCCTCATTATATTCGGGAGGTCGGATTCACAAATACGTCTGAGAGACTCCCGAGACCGTGTAAACCTGAGACAAAAGGAATGCCACTTCTCAAAATATGCCAACCGAAAATTTAAAGAAATATGGCAAATGACTAATCTAACAGTCTATGATATCGACCACAAAAGAGGCCTCGGTCGTCTTTAAAGATGTACAGGATCGTGTGTAAGGAAAATGCCATCTGAAAATTGGGTATAAAAGCGAAGAATGTATGCTGTAGGATCAGTATAGAAAATACCGCTCTAAAAATTTAATTTTTTTCGAGAAAAAAAGCAACCCCGGACAAACAGTTAGCTAATTTAGTTGGCAAGTTCTTGTGTAAAC
Source organism: Cimex hemipterus (assembly GCA_039619505.1). Taxonomy (NCBI): domain Eukaryota; kingdom Metazoa; phylum Arthropoda; class Insecta; order Hemiptera; family Cimicidae; genus Cimex; species Cimex hemipterus. Next base: position 29,659,698 of record CM077104.1, on the reverse strand, counting down.
ATTGACCGGAAAGAGTTTGAATGGACATTACTGAACAAAAACAGAGGAAAAAAAGTAAATTTTTCAATTTTGTAAGTCTCTTTCTTCTTTCCTCTTGAAATGTTGTTTTTTGGCAACGGAAAAGTGCAAGTGCGTTAGGGTTGTTGTGCAGCAGACGTTTCGACCAGCGTGAGAATGATTATTCCGTTATCCACCAACTTTAATTACATTCTGGGACCACATAACCAATAACTACACAAATTCAGGACCTAAGAAAGAACACGACTTTGAGGAGAGATGGTGGCCGTGATGTTTAAGGTACGGAGCTCTACACTGCAAAGTAAGGTCCCGGGTTCAAATACAGCGACCCTGCTGGGCGTACTTACAAATGGGCTTCTCTTCATAATTGTGTGAATCATCATAAAAGAATAAAATTAAGAAAAAAAGCACGACTAAGCTACTGGCAGGACGGAGTAAGATTGTTCGGATGAACCAAAAATATTGTAACGGTTACTGCTGTATTAAATAACCAAAAAATTCAAATAAATTGAAAAGAATGACGGATTACGGAGCGACAATGGGATCATAAAATTATATATGTATAAAATTTATACATATATTAAATTAGTAACGATACTAATAAGAATTTATGAGCTTTTTCCAGCCTATGTTGTGAGTGGTTTCTTCTATTTTCATCGTTTTCCAATTTATTTTTAGTCTTATAAAGCAATTTTATAGGTCGTTAAAATCCTTCCTATTGAAAAGTGTAGCCTTCTCGATTTTGAATTAAATCTCAGCTTAATTTAGTGAACCCGTTTTAATATTTAACAAAAGGATTTCTTTTCCGAAAAAATGCTTGGATTTCTTTTCAAGTGGTTTCTCTACGCTTTGAAAATAAAATAAAAAGAGTGAGAGTATTCGTTTCCTTCATCAACCCGAAAAGGGGAAGAAAATGGGGTTGGATGGAAATTAACAACCTTTAATGACGGGACGGAAAGGAGAGAAAAAAACAAGAGATCCGATTCCCGGGGCCCTTTCTAAAGTTTAATTTCGAAACTGCGGGTTTTTTTCCTCATCGGCCGTGACAATTAAATTCACAGGATTATCTCCCAGTTATTTCCTTAAAAGTTTGAGACAATGACCTAAGTTTTCTCACGTTCCGGTGATGGCGATGGGCCGCGGGGAGGGGTCTGCGGGTAACTGCTCAATAACTCAGAGTGTCACTGGCAAGCTTTCGGGGGCATGAGGCACCTTATTGGTCTGACCTGACTTGCCTGACAATTAGAGAGCGTTTCCCTCGGCTTTTTAAATTCTAAATCAACTTCCCTTTAGAAGAAGAAGAATTCTTCAGGAGAATAAACAAACATTAATTTCCCTGGATCGACTCCTTTTTGTGCTTCCTTTTCAAACCTGATTGTTCTAAAAATTACACGATTGTTTTAAAGAATGAGACATATTTATATTTTGTTGTTGAACTAAACACTTAGGTTTTCAATATGGCTCTGCTGACGATGCGCAATTTGATATATGGAGATATTTTTGTTAATAGTATACCATATTCACAAACCTTTCTCGTTTCTTTTTTAGAATTTATGACCAGACATGTCACTGTTTTTTGGTTTTTTTCCAGGGTTCGTAACGTTATAGAAACGTCAGCGTGCTGGTATTTTTGAAGAAAAGCCGATTTGTAAATATGTCGGTAAAAATGCAGGGCCGCTGGGTTCGAACCCGGGATCTTTACCTTACAGTGATGAGCGTCGTGTCAAAGATTAAACCTTGCGGCCACCGACGCCCCCCCCCCATAATAGCTATTATTTTTACACAAATCGCAGTTTCATTTTTGGAAGATTTGACCAACTCCTACATAACCTCCAATGTCTAACTGGATAAGTATGGATTGAAGGTGTTGTTTATATACAACATGGGGCCGTATGAACTCTGAGTACTTTTGGTTTCTACAGACCAGACGGATTTTACACTATACAGTGTAATTTCAGCTACGTTCTATCGAGATTTATCTAGAAATATGTAAGAAATAAATTCATTGAAATCTAGCGAATCTAACGCTTTAACGACAGAAGTAACGCCCAAACGTTCTCCGAACAATCGAAAGAGACTTATTTTTAGGTTAGTTATTTATTGTAGAATAAACTGAGATTTCATCTTGGGTGTCCGTGACCGATGAACCTGTAGATTGATGGTTTCCGAACATTTCTGTTTGCCTATCCTTCCTGTTGTTGTTTTCTTTCGCGATCGATCTGCCTTATGTGCTGTACATAACTTTAAGCAAGGTCCTTATTGAATAAATATTTGTATTAGGATAGGCAGACCAAAATTATCACATTCGGTCAAACATTCTATAATTAAAAATCTTTCTATTTCTATCTAAATTGTACCAAACTATTAACCCTAAAAAAATTGATCTATTCCAGTTTCACAAAACAACGAGCAAATTTACTTAACCTACATTAGCTAGTCAATTGATAAGCCGTTTGAATAAGACAAGATGAAATTTGAAAAAAGACAAGAACGAGAAATGTAACTAAGAGGGAGAGAGAGTGAGGAGTGAGTGAATGAAGGAGAGGGATAGATAGAAAGTGAATGAGTGAGTGAGTGTTAGAGGGGAGAGAGAGTGACTGAGAAATGGGGAAAGATTAATTGAGTGAGGGGTGGTGAGAGAGCACGAGTAGGTGAAAGAGAAAGTGTACAGTAACAATGAGAGCAGCGTCATTTTGTTGAGGTCAAGCAATGATAATAACGGTAATAATAATAACAATAATACTATCGTTGCGTGAATCTCCTTCACACGAAGCCACTCGTTTCCGTACGAGTGTAAAATGAAAATAGAAAAAAAAAGCCAGAAACTCAAACAAATTAATCGCAAAAAGACAAAATTCGGGATCAGATTCAAATGAATTATAGATCTGGGTTCGAATCCAGCTCGTGCAATTGATTTTTTTTATCTAAACTAAAAACCTTAATTAATTGAAATATATCAATTGGTCAAGCGGACCACGAAAACTAGTGAAGGGTATAACAATAACCTTCAAAAAATAAGTGTATTCAGATTTATATAGAAATCGTGGGATGCGGTCTGGTGTGAAGTAGGTTTCAGAAAAAAAATTGCTTTATGTTTTTCTGAAGCCTACATCACACCAGACTACAGCTCACGATTTCTATATAATTATCGATTACCGGTCACTAATCACCACACACTTCATCTTTGTCATAGGCAATTAACTCTTTGCCATTTACAAAAAAAGAGCAGGTGCCTTCAAACAACTTAAGAGTGAGTCTTCCTCGTACTTTTATGTCTCAGCTCGCACACCCCGAGTCTACAGTTGGGGATTAGCTTATCCTTGGAGATAAGATCCTCGTTTTCGAAAATATTATTACAATATATACTTGAATGCAGAAAATTTATAAACATTATAATTTAAAGTACATTTACGGCATGAGAGCGCGGCTGCCGGAGATCGATTCACATTTGACGTAAAATTAAAAAATGCAATTAATAGTTTAATTTTTAATAACTTACTTACTACCAGACATATTAAACAATAATTTTTTCTTCGGTTAATTTGCAACAAATGTGGGCTATAAATCATTCCAGCCAGCAATTTAGAATGTAAAACTAAATTCTAATAGATAGTGCCAGGTGTGGCGTGCAAAATTAATTAAATTTTTAAAATAATTAAGCAACAGCATAGAGTGTATGGATGATACAAAAAGAGTTGTTGAGTAAAAGATATGGTTAAAAAACGTTTGAAATTTTGGGCTGGAGAAGTCGCTTTTATTGCTTGATGATAAGAGTTGTGGTTTGAGAAGTTAAAATAGCCTTAATTATATAGGACCTAGGATCATTGAGAAAAAATCTTATTTAAATTAATTGCACGGATCTTTGATACACTTTTTAAAGTATAACAGTCATTATAAAATAATGTCTTTTGTAATGCATTCATTCAAATTGAGTGTTACAAGAGAGATGATGATATTTCAAAAATTACACACTTTACTTATAAATGATAAATATTTATTGTTTGTTTGCAGGTTAAACAGGAGTGGTTCACCTGACTATAGCGATCCCGCTGCAACCGACAAATGGTGAGTGATTAAATTTATAAAGGAAGTGGTTAAAACACCTTACCGTTTTCTGAAATTCGGTGGGAAAATTTATCGATTGATTGTTACTTCAAATGCAAGGAACAAATTATTGATCGGGTCCGAGGGAATTTTCTCAATAGTTACTGGAAATTCAAAATTAGCTGCACAACTTAAAAATGTTAAATCCTGTTTGAAGTTTTTAATGATGGAAAGGTCTTTTTACGACGATTTTTTCGCAGTGCCTTCCACGTATGTACCTTCAATTCGATATCATTCACTGATGATATAGGTAATTTTCGGTAAATAGATTTCATCTTGGAAGGTATATTTTAGTTTGTGTCAGTAATTACGTTCGATACATAAAATGGAGCATCGAGTATTTTTCTTTGGATAAAGGATTGGGCAGTTTAGATGGCAGCGGATGTTCGAACGGAAACGCCATGCTTCAAGTCCGTAATTCCGCCTTAACTATGGAATTATGACGAGACGTTATATTTTTGAGAGGTAAAACAGAATGTTTCGAGGAGCACTGTATCGTGTCATAACTTCTTGACGTTTCAGACGTATTTGAGATTGAAGCGTTCGCCGATGGACACTCCCAGGTACCGAACCTTGTCCTCAGCTAGGAGGGAACTATATTCTTGTAGACTGGAGAGGGTGTATTTTTTACGGAAAGTGAAAAAATTTGTGGATTTGGATAGCCGTGTTAAATTGTATTATCGATGAATAAATAATCTGCGCCACTCTGTGAGAGATAATACTCTTTCGAACAATATAATAAAACTAGCCATACAATCTTTCATTTGTTTGGGATACATGCTCTAAGATTTTTTTTTTTTTGCTGGGGCTTCCGACATCTTGGTCATTTCAGCCTCACACGAAATCTATATTCTATACCCGTTCAGACACATCATTCATACAAATAAATACGTTCATACACTTAAATTCCTTCAATTGTATTCATACAGTACACTCAATCCGCTTGGTCGGTGGAGTACTTGATATTCCTCCACCGACGTACACTTCAACTAAGCTAGATTGGAGTCGATGAGGTACTTTTATTAATATTCAGCCATCGGCCCCGAACACACACTCACTCGCTTTCAACGTTCGGGGGCGATGATGGCGTTATATTTCACCTTCACCCCGCGCTCACGCTAATAAATACATACACACAGACAAAAAACAAAGACACATAACACATAAGACATACTATATACAATATAAAAAAAAAACAATTTCCCCTAGAAAGCGGAACAGGGGATTCGGAAACCCGCTACCGTGCTCGAGGACTCTTCTTAAATCCGGCGGCATACCTGCACGCTCTCTGTATGGAGCCAAGGCATGACGCGCCTCTATTATGTGGGACACATCGAGCAACCTTTCTCTGCATAAGGGGCACCTGCGCGGGCTTTGGCCCATAAGCAGGTGCCCACTAAGATGTTAGTGTGTATTTTCTTATATAATTTGATTAAAAAAAATTATTAGTGTACAATTTACGTCTTATTAAACAACAATTTATCTAAAGGGTAAAAACCCTTATAGCAGCAAACAGCAACAAACAAATTAAACGACATATTTAACTAAAATTAGCATTTATCTAATTTTATAATTAGTGTAATTTACCAACCTTCAATGGATTTTTTCAGTTTAACTCTTCTTAGGCTCATTTCAATTATGTAGAAAAAATATTCTACTAATTTTAATAACTGATTGGCCAACCAACTAATGTTGCGTAGGCAAAATAGTTTGATATAGTAATTTTCTACTGGTCCTGAGTTCTACTCTGAACATTTCCACCGAGATTTATATGAATTGCCGGAAAAAAATATTGTAAATTTATATGATTCATCGTCCATGACAACAAAACCGTCAAGTTACTTAGGTTGACCTTATTACACTTTATTTTCAGATTAAATGCAAAAGTTTGATAATCAAAAGTGTTCAAAACTTTTAAACGGCCATAATTTCAAATACCCATTAAAAACTGCTTCAATTTTTTTTCGATAATGCTATAATGGTCTTGCTTTAATTTTTTTTTTAAAGAGTGTGAATATGTCTTCTAGGATGCAGCCTCTTGTGACCGAATGACTAGGGCGTCCGAATCGAATTTTTTGACGTTATCTGCTCTAGCAAAATCTTCGCATAAACCTTTGAATTTTAATTTCACTAATTTCGTGGTCCGCTTGACCAATTAATATATTACAATTAATTAAGGTTTTTAGTTGAGATAAAGAAGTCAATGGGACGAGCGGGCTTCGAACCCGCGATCTTCAGCGACACCGCTGCTCTACCACTTGAGCTATCCTGACCTTGATCCACTCGGACACGAACTTCCCATCTCAACCGCTCCGGGTTCGAATCCCACTCGTGCCATTGACTTGTTTATCTCAACTAAAAACCTTAATTAATTTAAATATAAATTTAGATATTAATTTGAAAAAAAGTATTGCAAAGCAATTCTCTCCTATATGGCGGAAATTATTTCACGTCATCTAATTACATTTATTTTCAAATAGAAATTTGGTTACAAAATTTGCATATCAAAAGAGCGCATAAAACTTTTTATTAAAAAAAAAAAAAAAACACTGAAAAATGCCTTCTAGTTTTGATAGCTATGGCGTCCGACTCGAATTTGCTACGCCAGCAGTTCTGGGTTCGAATCTCGCCATAATTTTATTTTAAATAAATTTAGAAAAAGTACCACAAAGTTAATTCCCCTCTTCTATCACTTTATTTGCTTTCCGGAGATATAAAAATCATAAGCAGATTTTCATTTAAAATTTTATTACTGAACCCCAATTTCCTGAATTTCTTTTCAAAGTCCAATTTTGTAATTAAAAATAACGAAATAATCGGAATTTTAACATATCTTTTTTATCGAGATGTAATGTCCAAGGAACTGTTCCGCATCATAGTTAACAAATTAATTTTTCATTAAGGTTTTGATCGAGATAAAAAATTCAATACCTTAAGCAAAACGTCAATTAAAGATTGATTAACAGAAAATTATTTGGTTAATCGGACCACGAAATAGGTGTAATAAATAACAAAGTTCAAACTACACCTATCAATAACCTACTGTTTATTGCAACAGTTAAAACTATCTTCCGTTCGACTTAGAACTTAAATTGTAAGAAAGCTGGATCCACAAGACCAAATGTATTTTTTTGTAGGCAAGTGGGAATAGCCTAGTTTTCTTCATTTGAAAGACCACCAAAAGAATATAAGAATCAAGTGTTCAACAATTTTTACCTTGCTGAATTAAAACATAATTCCAGTATTAATTTTATCACAGTTTGCGTCTTGTATTTCCATTTGGTTCTTCCTGGGTCCTTCAGTTCATTGTGTTTTTGGCAGCGGCAGTTTTGAGGTATCCGCGCAGTTATTAAACCGTTGATCATGCCCAGCGAGGGTCGAACAATTAACCAACTGTCTAGAGTTACACCTGTATTATTATAGGACGGAAGATTGGGTTACAGCTTCACATGTCAGTTGAGTGCTTCGGAACGAGATCGGCAAATGAAATTGGAAAAAGGATCCCCGTTACGTTCGTTAGCTGGCTTTGACCATCGATCTAATTGGTAATCTGTCGTTTCGATCCCTTTGCAGATTCTGTACCTTTTCCATTATCGCATTACGTCGTACGGCGCCTAATTCGACACAAATGGACAGTTGACCTTTGATCCTTCCATTTACAAGAGTCGTGTTAATGCGATTTCTCGTTTAAAATAATATGAAACCTTGACATAAGTATTTTATTATCTTTGAAAAGCACTGAAGGATAGAAATGAACACTTGAATCTAAATACAAAACAAATAATTTAAACAAATAAAAACAGAACCTTTTACAGTTTTTCTTTCATATAATGTTGTTAACAAAATGATTTTAATGGAAAAACCTTTCTTATGTATTATTACAACGAGTTTTAACTAACACCCCCATTTTTACATTCTTTGCTGGGCTCTATTTTAAATCAGCGTTGTAAGCAGATCAACTCTTGTTGTTTTAATTTGAAAAAAAAAAAATATGTCCAAACAAATAATGGTTTTTATGCAGGGTTCGTTCATTAGATTATATATAAACTAGATCAAGGTTTAGGAGAATTAGGAGGAAGTAGCTATTAGGAAATATATTAGGGATGACATCTATTCGTCCGTATGTGATTACACAAAGCATTTATGCTTCTGGACTAGTTAAATTGATTACAGTAATTAATTAAGAGATCAGACCGTCCGAGGACGATCAATTTTACTCCAATTACTATTAAATTAATCAGACTTTATTGATAGTAAAAAGTACCCGTTTAACTAATCCTACTATCCTATTAAATAATTAATCCGTTTATTTACTGGTCCGATTGACCAAATAACTTTTTAAAATTAATTATTTTTATGTAAGGTATTGGATGAAATGAAAAAGTTAGCGTCACGAGCTGGAATCGAACCTAGGACCTTCGACTAAGGTAGGCCATCTACTGGAGCCGAGCAAGTTCGGCCGTGCAACAAGGGCCGGATGTTCCAAAAGCGAAGAAACGGATGAGCACGTGTCCATTAGAACCTATACGCTCGGTCGCGTTGGGCCGTGTACGGCCGAAACACTTTCCGATCCCAATAAAGTTGGATTTTCCAATCCTGCTCGGCCGAATTGTTACTTCGACTTCAACTGTCAACCACTTGACATCAAACGCTCACCATGGTTTAACGCCGTTCTTTGCTTTTCGCATACCTCTTCATTTCGATGGATTGCGAAAAATTGGTAAGTGCTGTTGAGGAGCAGGCTCTTGGGACATGCGTGATCCGCTCTATCATCGGAGAGATGTCCAGCGTAACCTGTGGTCAAGGATAGCTTTAGAAATCAATGTTTTTGTTTCTTTCTTTCATTCCATTTGTATGTAAACTAAGAATTTTCGAGCAGCAACAAATCTTCTACATCCATTTGGACTGTGTCGTGAACTGACGAAAATCGGCTGCAGTGGTGTGGCCTATTGCCGGTCGTCCGTTTGGTCAAATAGTTCGGCTGTTGAATGGCCGTCGTAGTTCGGTTGCAAAGGACGAGCAGCAAATACGCCTCTGCTCTACCACTTGAGCCGACGTGATTTCGACACTCAGACATCAACTTCCCACATCAACTTATCTTTCGAATTTTCCCTCCTTTTTGCCATTTTTAAAATTTCGTGTAATCAGGATTCGATTATCGGCGACAAATGAAATAGCCACTGAAAGCTTTAGTAAAGATATTCTTCGTTCTATTTATTAAATCCATTATATTTCAGCCAAATAATGTTTTTCAATTAATGAATCTTTACGTGAGTTTAAATAAAAAGGTAGCGTCCCGAGTGGGATTCGAACCCACAACCTACAGGTCCATACGCTGCCCTAACCATTTGAGCAATCCTGATTTTGATTCACTCGGTCACCAACTCCCCATCCCAAGCTACAACCTTTCGAATTTTCCCTCTTTTTTTGCCGTTTTTCAAATGTCGATTAATCATTGTAAAAAATGAATATTGCTCAATTTTTATACAGTTTGCGTATTCTAACAATTTAGTAAGGACTATAATCAGGGTGAGCTATTATCTTTGAAAATATTATTTGTGCAAATGTTAAATTTATATCGTTATTGAATTACGATAGTTTGATCAAAATGAAACTTGTAAAAACCACTCAGTGTGAATAATAAATAGAAAAACACCCGTTCTATGAAAACTCTTAGCTAGTCTGTTACAATCGATTTGGAGGGGGGGCTTATAGTTGATGGGATTTATAACAATGTTGGCTATTAAAACCGCCATTTAATCACGACTGTATATGCAAGATTTTAAATTTCTTAGCTGAAAAATTTGATACTTGAAATCAGTGCCAATCGAGATGGCAATTTGGCCGCTACTATAAAATTGTTTTGTGTGAACTTTTCATGCATTACCTTTATAAGTAGTTCAGAAAGGAAGACCAAGAAGGAAAATTAGTCGAGGCTACAAGTTCGAACTAGCGAATTAATATTTTCTGTCAAGGTTATCTCATGTGTAATTTATTTTTTGGAGACGTGTGTACCGAACAAAAGAGTAGTGCATTATGGCAGCATACTCTCAGCTCCTAGCTCGTCTGGGAACTTGTGACATCATCCACGTAGAAAACAAGTTTAGGTACTTAAAAATAAGTAGTCCACACCACTTAATCTTGCTCTTGATTTCAATTTATTTATTTATTTATTTTTGTTTTGCTGGTATCTTTTTCTCCGACCTTAGGCATCATTGACACATCAAATATAGCAGTTTACTTATTAACGAGGGATGCAACGCCGAAGCTTACGAGATTATGCTCTTGAATGACGGCGATGCGCATAAATATTCCGAACGCTAATTGCCCTCTACCAGGAGGCTAATGGCCAGCGATGCCCGTTGTTTTTGCTCCT
>CM077104.1:29628999-29648800 GCA_039619505.1 Cimex hemipterus | reverse complement strand
ACATTTTTGTGATATTATCAACGTATTTTGAAAGTATCAACATAAATTTACAAAGGCTAGGGCCCGGGATATTATTATTTATTAATTTTAATCCAAACCAAACTTCATGTTATTCCGGCGGAAAACAGAAAAAATTTCAATGATTATGGCACAATTTCTAAAACGTAATGTTTATTGTTGTCTAATAATATTTATGAAGATTATTATTGTCCACACAATGCAACAATTTATTAAAAATGGCCAAAGGTTACTTGTTTTAAATCTTACCTTACAACAAATTAGGCAATTAAAAATAGTTTCCCCAATGTAATTAATGAAATATTATATTAGTTTAGACAAAAACTTGACAAAGATTAATAATTCCCAATCCTTGATTGGGCGGAGTTTATTGATAAAATCGATCGAAAATTGAGCAAAAGATAGCAATTAATTTTTTTCCAAATAAAATGTATTTTTTTTGTGACTTCATTTCTTAAATTTATTGTTTAGCAATGTTTCTTCACTTTTTGTTACTGATGAATTAATGTTTACGTACTATTTATTATATAAATAAGAGATTACGATATGATATTTCTTCCATATTCCAATATATTAGGTACCTCTTAGCTTTATTACTTGAAAAGTGGTCAGATATATTTTTTTTCATTTATATTGTTGCAGTAAATTTGACAAGGCATACGCCAGCGGCTCTCTTTAGTTGTTTCCGCTTTCGTTACAGTTTGATATGAGCAATTCATTAGCCGTAGTTTTGCTATTACAATCTTATACAGAATTCAAATTTGCAGTTTAAAAAGTAAATGTCTTTACTGCATTTACAGCTCGCAATATGAGGTTTCCTCATTTTTGAGATATTGATCAAACGTTTTATCCTTAGAGGAGTTAATTTAAGCCCTTTATGATAAAAATTTAACCGAAATCATTTTTATTTTTGCTTAAATCATTCTTGCAGCTTTACAGAATGGTCAAATTAATTTCAAATTTTATTCGCGTTTTATGTGTACAAGTACGCACATAAGTTTATGGATGTACTACAATCGACAAATTTAATGCTCAATTTATTTAGTTTAAAATTTGATCCATTATCGTTCTACATTAGTAAGTGGTTGCGAGCTATCGTAGTCAAAATATACAGTACATAATGCTGTGTTTATTGCATTTATTCTTTTGTTTCATGACTTTCATTTTTTTTATGTTTGTGCTCTTTATTTTCAATATGATACTGCTTTTAGCTATTAATGTTTTAAACTATTTGATCAATTTTATTTTATTTCATTTTTTATTTATTTTTTTACGAGGGTTCGCAACAGCAGAGGTCATATAAATCCTCAGGGTGCCGGTGTTTTTGAAAAAAAGCCCATTTGTAAGTATGTCGGGTTCGAATGCAGGGCCGCTGGATTCGAACCCGGGACCTTTACCTTACAGTGATGAGCGCCGTGTCAAAGACTGAACCGACTGACGCCCAACTGAAATTTAATTTTTCTCATAAAACATGGTCACATTAAAATGAAGTAGGAATGAGGATAACTAAACAGCAAAACTACGGTGATCAATCTCATCCGGATTCAAATAAGCATAGCCAAATGTTGTCCAGGTTTGATTAAAAATTCCAGAACAGTTTCAACAGTGCAAATTGTCTGTAGTGGTCGAATTTTTTGATAAGAAATTTTATTTTCGACACGACCTATTTTTTCCGTTACTTAACAATGTTATTTTGTAATAGTTTTATTAGCAAAACGCCTTTTTTGATGTTAAAAAATTGGATAGTCGTCATCATAGATTGACGATATTGAATAGCCATGTCAGATGAATGAACTATTAATTAGTTATGCCAATCACAGTTAGAATAAGAGATCTGTTTTGATTAAATTGTTACTTAAACGGTTTAAAGCTGTCTTAAATTATTGGAAAAATTGATCTATAACTTATCTGCATTTCAGCTATACATTTTGTAATATGTTATTTCCTTTTTTGATTCAAATTTCGATGCGTGTTTCAAAAAATTTGTTTGTGTTTACTTTTTAATTGGTTATTAGTTAAAAAAAACCTCACGGAACAAGTTTATGTTCGTCATTTTCATTCTTATTCAAATATTCATTTTTATATTTTGAAAATGACACGTGTGGCGTACCGTACCCTGGGGACAACAGCCCTGCCGAGCTGAAGTACCTTTCTAGCCGTGAAAGCGGCAACTTCGACCCGAAATGACAACTGGTATTGCTGTCTCCTCACCTTCGCTTTTACACACATTTCGATCCGATTGCAGCCATGCGTGAACTTCATTCTTGGGCATGTATCGAATATCGAACGAACCTATTTTAAAATATTCTTGTGAAAAACACCGTTGTTAACCGCTTGTACTTTTACGATTACAAACTGTGGTCAATAAGTAACAAAAATAAACAAAGGAAAGTATTAATGATAATGATATGTATATAATTTCACGTGGAATATCTTCTATTTACAACAATTACAGAGTTTTAATACAGTTTATGATGAAGAAAACGAGTTTGCTTTGGACATTATTGAAATTTATATTATATCTCATCCTGGTTCGCCCAATCTCGTATATTTAAATTTGTAACTGCCATAATTTTTTTCTTTAAAAGGGTCATGTAAGACAAATATTCGACCGGTTTTGGTAGAAAGACACACAACCCTACAAACTTTCAGGCTGTTAGCCAGTTTCCCATCATAGGAGTGCAAAGAAATAGTAAAGAACTTGAATAATATGTTTTACCTAAACAGATGATGTTGAATGGTAGAGTAATGATGCATTATGCGAACAATATCAAATACTGTCCGATGTGAAACCATGGCATTTCAATTAAGCAGAACTGTTACTGGAAATGTCCGGAAAAAATATTGGAATCGACCACTGGTAGAAATTTAAAACGGTCAGAAATTTTTTCAGGAAAAAAGTGAAAACAACATGTTCTTTCGAAGTACCCGAGAACCGTAGGAAACAATTGGACGGGATGTATGATATGTTGAAGGGGGGAGGAATTCGATACGGTTGCAAATCCGTGAACCTGGTCAGCCTGGTGCGTCCTTGTTTTTGTTCTGCTTCATACGCCCTTCTCCCCATGCTTTTAATTGACAAGGATCAAGAAAAAAATTACCCCAGGCGCGTTTTAACCAATTCCAATCAATACTCTCGCAAAGTGCCGGTTATTACCATCCCTCGCACGCAGAGATGCCGCCCGGTGAACCATTGTCGATGTTTCACCCCTTTATACATATTTCCCATTTGTAAAGCAATCAATTCAATTTCTGACATTCGGAAAAATTATCCACAGGTTTTTTTTTATACATATGTAGTTCTATTCGGCTGGATATAAAAAAGACATTATATATAAGCCTTCGTACCATTCACGTGATCTAAGGTGCACCTACTCCTTTGCAGCCAGAGATTGTATCCCTTATCAGCATAAAAGTGCATTAGGGTCGCCATCCTTCTTGCTTTTTTCCTTAAAAAGGCCCATATATAACGATAATATGCCCTGAGTCTCAGACCCTCTTCAACAATTCACAAATGTTTATCCATGTAAGGGGAGTAACAACGGTTTCTAGGGTGGTTTAGAAAAAAAAACCCAAGTTGCAGTTTAGTCATTTATTACAGTTTCTAGCTAAAATTAGGTTGATTGGTTCGTCGTTATTTTTAGTTGCCATCATTCCTTATGATCAAAAGACGCGTTCGTATTCCACATTTGGTGTAATTAGTAAACGAGAACCCTCTCACATATGTCACAAAAGGATGTCGTAATTACGCAGAGGTATTTACGGCCTAGATTTTTTTTTGAAACCGTGATTTGAAATTGTAACGTTTTGACTTGTAACAGTTGTACGATGTAAATGAATGAACTCTGAAATACAGGATGTATCGTGTTTCCAGTCTACGGTGGCACTTCCTTTTTGCAATTTACATCTATGGTCATTGTAGTTTGTGTACTTTCAAACGGGAAAGACTTCCGAACAAATTCAATGCAAATTAGAACATGTCCTCTCAAAAGCGAGCAGGTAGAACAAGACGTTATGCCACTCGCGCCCCCTAAATTCGCCGGATCTGACCCGGTTTAATAAAGCCCCCCCTCTCTCAGCTCTGTTTCCCCCCGGTAGTCCAAACTGTATATATTTGTGTGCCCTCATCCACCCCCCCGCGCGGAAATTAGAGTCAAACCAATTTCGCTAAATTGCTCCTCCCTAAATTAACTTATCGATCCTGCCCCCACCGAACGATTGAAATAGCATTTAGATGCGTGATGAGATTTTTTGATCAAGAAAACGTGTCGAGGAAGAAGGCGAGCCGCCCTTCCGACCAGTCCTAGACAGTTTTTTTCCTGATGAATTGAGTTGTTAGACAAACGAGATCTCGAAGGGGGCAGAAATTGAAAAAAAGAGGAAATTACCGACGGGTTTCCCTTCATTATTGAATTCTGTCCTCCATTCATCGGTCAAAAAATTAATGATTACCAGTTTTATAAATCTCGTAACAATGACTGAACAAAAATATCAATCAATCCTTTCTCATGAATTATATATAGTGAACCCCCTTTCGCGAAGATATCCATATCTGAATATGTATAGATATCCGAATCTCCAAGCAGATTAGTTTACTAGGTCTGTCTTTTTGGCAGTAAAACTTGAACCAGTATGATCACTACAACCATTACTATGAAAACAATCTTTCATTTGTTTTATGTCTTTATGATAAATAACTAAAAAATAGAAAGGATTATAATATGCATAATGCGTCAAACTTAAATATCAGTTAAGCATTAACCTTACAAAATTAACGAGCGGTGTTTAGTGACCGTTAGTTAATAATTATTTGGAGATCGTGAAAAGCAATTTTCTAGCACTGTATAAATTCATTGTTTTTCACATCTTACATGTATTTGTAAAATTTAAACATTAATTCCAGACCCTGAAGATAATTTCAACAAAGATCGAAACGTTGGCACGATAAAGAAAATGTTTTTCTAAAACCCACGTCACACCGGACCGCATCTCACGATCTCCGAATAATTATAAAATTAACATTCGTTCATTTCCAACAAATACGTCATTACGTATAATAACTATATTTTTCATGCCGGTCATTAGACCAGCTGTGTAATATTGACGTTTTTGCATCAGGGATGTGGTCCATGATTGACAAGGGGGTCAGGTGCTAGGTCATTTGATTTATACTTACAATTTGTACACACGAGTATACTGCTAAAGCCTTTTTTACAATTTCTTTCCTAAATAGATAGTGTCAATAAATAAATGTTCCTTTATGTCAGGTATAATGTCCGACAAATCCACATTGTACCTGGTCAAACCAAATCTGTTTAATTAATATATATATTTATGACAATTTCTATTTGTGGTATTTATTTATTTATAAATACTATAATGACTTGCCCGGAGGAATGGGAATTCATGCTTGAATAATTTTCATTCTCGGACACAAAACAACAATAATCATATTTATTAAAATAAAGAAGTCTTTTCGATTAATGTTACTAGGTTGTTATGTGTTGAGATTGCATATAACATCTTGGCATAAAAACTAAAAAACTGTTTATTCTATACAGTCATACAGCAACTTTAAGGTATTTAATTTAATTAAAAGTAAAACACATAAAAGAGAGGAAGCGTTTGTTTATTTATTTTTTTTAATTGGATTGGAACTGAACCTGGTGCTCCTAACAGGTTGTGGGGTTAAAGGAACGCTCTCCGTTCCATTGGGAACTGACCGGTTTACAATTAATAATAATTACATTTGTGAGCGTGTTTCTGTATTGATTTATCGTCGAGATAAGATAAACGAAGCACTGGGAGCCGAATATGTTCAGACCCTCTCCGGGGATTGGATTCCTAATAAAGAATAATGTTAAATCCCAATTATTCCCAGTTGTAAATCACTTTCCCTAGAGGAGTGGTTATGAATCGTGCCATCCTTACAAAAGGGATATTAGCTTCGTTAGCAACGCCAGCCATCTGCCCGGTCTATTATCCCGGCTCTGGTGGTCGGAGCGAAACGAATCGTCCCATCGGTCCGAATATCCCCACCCGTTTTTCGGGTGTGTAAAACTACGAGGACCGCGGATGCGTACAAGGCGAAGTTTTATCCCCTTGGACGAACCATTGTCGTCTCTAGAAAGCGGTGCGGTCGAGTCCATCCTTAATTCTCTCGGACAAAGGCTACAAATTCGTCAACAATAGCTCAGCCTGTTGTCACTCCATTGCCCACTCCAGGACTTAGAACAATACACTCGGAACTCAGTCTATTGTACCGACCGGGAGCCGTCGTCAGGATTGCCTAAATACGTGACGAGCAATCCGGATGGTAATGGATAAAGGTTTGCCTGATTGGCAGTTAACACGGCTCTATTTCACCGTTTCATTCGAATCGTCTATGATTGTCTACCACGAGATTAAAATAAAGGCGGCTCCAATGAGCACCAATTAGTTTCGAGCAATAACAGGACTAAAGTGAAATATATGGGAAGTGTTTTGACAGGACCCGTTGGAAAGAGTTGTCGCCATAAGCTAAATTAAGCCTCAACCGTGCCTAAACCCTCTTCATTTTAACTTTTAAAAAATGATTCCCGCTCCTAAATTTAGTACGCGCAGCCGAGACCGCCGACTGGGGGCGGAAAAAGGGGAAAATGTGTAGTTAAGGATTCCAAATATAGGAAGCAATTGCGACCGGGGAGCACGCGAAACACACTAGGCAATCCAGGGCAAATTAGAGTGTTTCGCTTTATAATCGACACAACCACATCGTGACCAGGTGCAGTTATTCCAATTTTATTTTAAAAAATTACTTCGTGATTATTTCTCTAATATCGTCATATCGAAATCATCGGCGTTCGTAAAAAGATCAATGGCACAACTTTTCCCGTGCTTCGGCTCAAAAATCGGATTCCTTAATATCTTTTCATATTTTATAACTTTATAACATGAACAGTAATTCATTACTGTTTACGTATTTAAATTATACAAGGACTGACAATGAACAAAAATAAGAATTCCATAATCTTCAGCAAACATATTGAAGCCACACTGGGTAACAATAGGTTGCTAGCAGGTTTCGTTGCAGCTCAGACTTGTTTCGGCTTTACTCCATCTTCAGTGAAGAACTGTGTTCAATAAACCGTGTACCGTTTCAGCAAGTTTTCACGGACTTTCGGACCCTCTGTCTACTTTATTTTTTACCTTACAAATTTCCTTTATCCAAAAAATTTCCATCAAAGATTGAAAATTGTTAAGATTTAATTTATATTTGTTGGATGTTTGGATTCGACTTTTCGCCTCTCGAGAAAGCGGAGTGAAAAATGAAATCAAAAATATTTGCAAAAATAGAAAAAAGAGGAACTACTTACTAGTAGTCTCTTCTTATTTATCACTTTCACAGTTATTCACTGAAGGAAGTCGCGAGTTTGTATAACTGGATAATTGTTTGCAAAACTTCTTGTAGCGGTTTTTTTTTTTTTTTTTTACTTCAAAGGCATATTGGTTATTGAGGTCATTGTGAATGGTAAAATTCAATTCAAGAAAAGAGCATTGACGATGGTTCAAAGGATTTTTTATTGTGGGGATTGAAGGTTTGGACGTTATGTAGAACCCATAAGTTCATTACCGTATGTTTGAAAGGTTCTGAAAATGCTTATATCAGTTTTGAGTATTTATTCAACTATCTTTTAAAAAGTTTGAATTGTATGTTTAGCTGTCGTCTTTTGAGTCGCGTTTAGGCTACCATTAAGTCGTTTGTCAATGTAATAGCCCAAGCGGACTGCATTGGCTCGTGGAAGAGGAATACGAGGAATACTATTTTAGTAAATGGAAGCAGGGATTATTCCTTGAAGGGTGAAGGTGACATGTACACATATTGATTCATTGATGATGGTCACATGAGAATTTGAAAGATGTGGTATCTATTACACGTGTGAAATTAATTGTTAACATTTCTTTTTACTGATAAAAGTACGTAGTCGAGAAATTTTTTCATGGGGCTTGAGTTGTTATGTATTTTTTGTCGTTCGAAATTTTAATACGATATACTTTAATTCTAAAAATATAAATTAGGAGGCTCGGTGGCCACAACGGTATAGGCGTTTTACAGCGCTCATCACTGTAAGGTAAAGGTCCCGGGTTCGAATCTAGCGGCCCTGACCCGACATACTTACAAATGGGCTTTTTCAAAAACACCGGCACGCTGAGGTTTATATGACCTCTGCTGTTGCAAACCACAAAAAAAAATCGATTATGCTAAAGATTTTGCATTATTAATTAGAAGAATTTATTGATTCACGCCAGAGTTACAAAAGCAATTAGTGAAATCAAGCAGTGGAGAAGGAAATTTGAAATAAAAATTGTAAGTTGCTATGATGAGTGGGTCTCCGAATCCCGGAGGGGTCTCGATAGTTCAAGAGGAGCTGCGTATTGAGCCGAAGATCTTAGGTTCAAGTCCCGCTCGTAACGCTAATTTTTCTTCTCAGCAACATAAAAATTATAAATCAATTTAAATAATTTCTTTGGGCAATTATGGCCATCTAAAATGCATATGGGTTAATCTTATAATATATTTTCATATATAATTTTTACTGTCAAAGCAACCCTTTATATCAACGAATATATTGTAGTTAAAAAATACAAATTGAACACGAATGTTGGTAGAAATACTTTTTACATAAATGAGACCTTCTTTTGCTAGAAATTTATCGAAATGTACTGATTGCAGGTGCTTTATCACATTCAAACACTCGGCAATGTCAGAAAATATCTAAAATATCGTGCATTCACCCTTTGATCATAACGAGTTCAGCTGTGAGAAGATTACGATAGGAAATTGGGGGTGAAATCTCTACGACGCGTTATACTTTCGCTCTAATCCCGTCGATCGCTATAAAACGGCCTCGTTAAGATTAACGAAGGCAAAAAAACGGGGTGGACGGGTAAAGAAAACGAGGGTTATCTCTTTCATGGCACACGTGTCATCCACGTTTGCCCCATAATTTTCGGGCGATTTGTTAGCCGCGTCGTCGGTTGTTTAATTTCAGTAATCGCCGGCTCCTCCCCATGCCCTTCTGGTGGAAAATGGAGCAGCCACTTGAGTGAGACCCCACGATAGAAACCAGACGACCGCCACAGAACAAACAAGGCCTGGTTACCGTTCATTTCGGTTAAGAGACGTTGACTTTTTTTCTTTAATTTCAACCGAGTCTGGTAGTAATTGCGGCCACCGCCCTTTTCCATTGAACAAACAATTTATTCAAAAAATCGATCCAAAATGGCTAATTGATCGTCGGCATAGGTGTGTAGGCCATCATATGATATTTTCCCCCGCTGAAGCCCTTTTAATGTCCGTTACTCATGTTTCAACATGAAATTCCATAAAGTAAACGATTTTTAATTAATTAAAGGCACAGAGAACTAGTTTGTCATCATAAGGTTGAAAATTGTAAAACAATCCATTGTAGTGTTGAGTGGCCAAAAAGAAATATTAAATGTAAAGTAAAATAAGTAAAAAAAAAAAAAACAAATTTTAAAGCAATTTCAAAGTTTATAAGCATTTACCAATAACTAGTATATTTATTACTAATTACAAGTGTGGAGAGGGTTCAACCCCGCCCATAGGAATATCGAATACCCTGGGGGCGTGAATATGGCCAGACCTCTATGTTTCCATCGAGTGTTGTGTTTATGTTAATTTCTTGTAATGAATGTAATTCATTAGCGTGAAAAGAAGGGGTTTCTTATAGCACCTCCCAGAGGAATGTCAAGTATTCTGGGGTGAGTGACTGACGTCTGGAGAGTAAAAGTAATTTATCAGCGTGAAAGGAAGCGGTTGCTTATAACCCCGCCCCAAGGAATGTCGACCAGACATCCATGTTTGTGATGATGTATTGTATGTTTTGTCTTTATTCTGTATTTGATAACCTGAGGTACAAACAAAGACTAGCATTCTAGAATACCAAGGCAATATATATCTGAAATCAGAGAGTCAGTAACCCGATCGAAACCCTCAAATGGCTGCAGATTAAAAGAAAATATGCGCGAACGAAAAGATAACGTAGGAAAACACGCAGAGGGCCGCGAAGACCTCAGCGGTTTATCGGCCAATAAACTTCCCACTTATATATTACTAATTACTGAACTCAAAATTAACGATCGCACACAGATACATTTATTATTGAGTTAATAAGTTTCCAATAAATTGCGTGGATGGATGCACCACCTTTCCCAAAGAAACTTGGTCTGTTTTATTAAATTATTACTTATCATATAAGTCTGTCTCTGACTCTTCCCCCTCTCTTCCTTTTTCCCTCTCAATTTACTCTCTCTCACTCACTCACCGTCCCTCTCTTTTAAGTGTGTATATTACGTATATATGTTGTAAATATTATATATATATATATATATAATATGGCATTGTTCTCCCATTCCATTTTGAACTTTTCCTATCGCTTAGAGAGCTGTTTTATATATTTGTGTTGTTTGTTTTTTTATTATTGAGGGAACCTGTTCCGAGGATATAATAAAATACATTTGTGAATCTATGTGCATGTGTTTCTCTTTTCTTATCTTTTCTCTTCATCCCTCTCACTCAAAATCAATTGAGCAATGCATTTTAATGCTTTCGGAATTAGCAATATAAGAAATCATTACGATCATAGTAATTTTGTACAAATTTTTACTTTTACAGTTTCTATGGCATGTTTTTGGTAAATTGTATTTTTCCATGTTTGTTTTGTGTTAACTTTTTTACGCTGTTATGATGCCTATTGTAGTTGCAATTTTAAACAATTAAATGAGCTGAAAAATCTGTCGATTAATATAATAATTTCATTCATTATAAATGAAATTTTTCTTAAAATTTTTATCAACAGTCTTTTCCAACAAGTTCACTCATTACGTTTCAATTTCTGTCAAGAAGAAATGTACAATTTTTTTTTATGTACAGATTTCATACCTTCCAGTACGCAAAACAAGCCGATATATCTGAATTTCACGACTGTCAAAGGCGACAAGGTCGGAAGACTAGTTGCGGACGTTAAAGATCCTTATTGTCCATTTAAGGACGAACGAGTATACTGAAAAGCAATGTCAAACAGTGGACCAGGCATAGAAAAATCGTACTTGAAGTTTTCAAATATTAAAATGATTTTTGATCGGATGGTTTTTTTCTCATAATACGTTCTAAAACATCGATGTGTGATTCACTAGTTTTCGTGGTCCGTTTGACCAATTTTGATATTGATGCGTAATATTCAGTACTTAGGGAGTTCAATCAAAGCTTGATCTGTATTCGAAAGGTAGTGAATGACATAAAGAGCCAAAGTCGTTGGAATTTTTCTCAAGCGATGTATTATGCTTCATATAAAATTATGAATATCGAAGCAGTTAGCGTTTCCTCCTTGACAGGCCCAGTCGGTCGGAGGCAATAAAAATTGTCTTATTCCGGTCCGTGCATCAAAAACTTTATCCTCCACCCCTGTCCATTTCCATCCGAAGCGGCTTTCAGAACGGTAAAACTTTCCACGCTTTTCCTGAAGTGTAGTATGAATATATTCAATTCGGCGGCGGCGGCGGCAGCGAGTCTTCACATCCGTGCGGAGGGGTTCGGGGCCAAGTTGGTGAATACTTGCCGTCCGACTGAAGCAAAGGCTTAGTTTAACGCCAAATGGGATCGTTTATTTATAACGGACTCGGCTAAATGGGCCGGTTGATTAAATAACTCCTCTGTTTATTGCAGTAACTATAACCGCCTCTGGAACTCATATTACTTGGCCAACTGTATCTTTTATCTACAGATCTCGCTCCTTATGCTTTTAATTTACTGACAGTAAGCAACCAAACGAGGGGGCTCTCACTATAAAACACAATCCTTTTTTATACGACAATTTACATTTCGTCAGTACATTATAAAATTCTGACGATACTATTACTCTAATTTCGCGGACTGTCAGTAATTTAGAATTTGTGTGAAATTGTTTTTCATCTCTGTTTCCCTCGGTTCAGAAGGTCTAAATTCTACTTCGTTACGATAAGAAGTTAAGGCATATAAGCAATGATAAAACTGTTGTTAGCTATCTTATAAAATATGGACATAAATTAGGATAAATTAATATAATATTCAATTATAAATACTTAACTTTGTATAACTTCCTTGAACTTTGGAGTTTCAAATTTATTTATCAACTTTGTCAATCTTTGTTTTAATTGTTATTTGTAAATTATACGAAAGGTATAAGTAATAATTAGTGTCGGATTTATACGTATGTACATCATGTAGCTTAGAGAGTTGTATTGTTTTATGAGCATCCTGACAATTTTGAGCATTTCGATCTTGTGTGTTTGACCCCCGACCTGTAATTAATAATCGGAAGGTGGGCTTTAAGGGGGAACTCTTTATATATATACACACAGCCCGTAAAAAGATTTAAATTCTTAAACGGCCTGGGTCGGTTCATTCATTTTTAAAGCCAGGAACACAGGTGGCCACGGCCGTTCTATTTACGTCCACGTCCACGAATTAAACGTCTTTTTTTAGACCCAGTTTAACTAGCCGTTTCCGTCGTCGATCCGGCGATATCGATTTATTTTTGAGCAACTACGGCTGCAGGCGCAAGGCAAAGTTTAACGTACTGCCGGCATCCGAGGCGGAAACAATTTAATAAAGCCATATGCTCCAGAGTCAAAGGGTTGGATTTCCGTCCAGTCCTTGCTCACCGAGGGGAGATGGAATTAACTTTAGGCAGATCTCTGAGTTAATTTAGTTTTGTAGATTGTACGCCCAACTGTCGGTCAGAGTATTAGTTTAGCATGCTCTAAAGGGTTCGTCCCTTAACAAAGACCTCTGACGTACAACCGTAACAATAACTTTGATTGACTTTCTTAATGTAGTTTTAGTTGAAACAACGAGAAGTTGCTGGAGTCCAAACAATTTGGGATTTTCCTGTCTCCCCTTACTTTTTGCGTGGAAGGCTCATCATCCCTTAACCCGTGTACCAACAACAAAAACTTTGAGTGGTCTTAAAATGGTTTTAGTTTGAACAACATTGCGAAATTCCATTCTAAATGTTATTTATTTTTTCAGAGGCTTTGTTCAGGTTGAAAATCTGGGCTGGTAAATCCGTACTTTCGGTTGAATTATGACAAAAATATTTACATTGGTACATTCACATCATAATATTGTAATGTAAAACATCTAACAATTGCAATGTAACTATCTGTCCAGATGTGATTTATTTCAAACCGGTAACAACTGTCCTTCACCTGAAGAACTTCTTTTTTTGTAACAACAGAAAACAAGAATTTTTTGTTTTCCTAATATTTCTTATTGAAGTCACTAAGGTAGTTTTCTGGTTTGTCTATCCTCATTTTTTTTATGTATGACTTTTAGAGCCAGGATAAAAAGAGAGTCAAATAGCAGTACTGTTGACCAGTTGAAACTGTGCAGAACAAGTAACTGATTAGAGAATTTATTTTGGCCAGATAGAGTTTTATCACACCGCTTCCGCTATTTCAAGATTACCGTTATATTTATCATCTTTCATCTGGTCAACAATCAATAGTAGCTAGCGCTGAATCATATACTACTAAAATTAAGACAATAAAAATTTGATTATATATATATAAACGATAAAGGACTGGTTTTTTTTAAATATAACTTAAAACGATTATCTGCCGTCATATTATTGTATAAAGGTCGTTTGTTCTTCATAATTTTTACGTATATACAAAAACCAATATACATGACAACTTGTGAATCGAAATGCAATTTTAGAATGTTATATTAAATTCAGAAAGCTATCATGAAACAGCAAAAGGAACCTGGATTTCATTGAATTGTAAGTAGTAGCAGTTGCCAGCTTAGATTGTCGGTCTGAAAATAAGTTAAGTTTTTATTGTTGATATATTAAAAGGCGTGTACTTTGAATTATTAAACACTAAAATAATTATATATTTCATAATCCCTCAGGATATGCATTCATTTGAATGCTTCACCGTCCGTCAGTAAAAAAACCCAGCATCCGGAAGACCATTACTCTAGGTAACAAGAAGAGGCAAAAACGATCACGGATAAACAATGGAAAAATGCAAATCCGAGGAGTTATTGTTTTCGTGAAATTTTCCAAGCAGAAGAGGCCCGAGGGGGCGCGAGGAGGAAATGAATTCCCCGCGAGACGTTTCGCAAGGACAACATTGGATGCCGGTAGAGAAACAATCCCTCGGTTATCACTTATTTACCCTTCACTTTCCCCTTTCCCCATTTTCGCCCCGGCATTGAGACTGTCAGGGTAAACAGCGGAGGAGATAGTGGGGTGCGCCGCCTCCAAGGGCGCCCTGGGGATCTCTGCTCGAAATTGAATGGCCTCCCCTGACCCTTGTATGTTTTGTTAGTTTTGCATAAAAAGGCACTCCAGGTGTATTGTATGTACAATGCCTCGTCTTCGGGGCCGGCCCATCGGGGAAAAAGAAACGAGATTAGTCGTAAAAAAGGAGAGGAAGATTACCGGGAAAGGGCCCCCCCCCTGACATTATAACCATTCGATACGACGAGTCACACTGATGAGCCCTCACGAGCCTTTTGTGATATCGCTTACGGATTTCTTTCAATAGGAGGGATCGGCCCGTTTCTTTTTTTCTCCTGCAATGGTATAGAAAATCTTACAAATCCTTTACCGTAATGGGACTCCGATACTCCCTCAGGTTTTAAACATGAATAATAAAAAACCTAAACCAAAATATAAATGTCATTTTAACTGTGCTGTATTAGCAAATTATCAGCAAGAGCTTTCCATTTCGTCAAACCTTCAGCATACAACGAACTATAAGGTTAACAACAAGTCCAACAGTTAATTTTTTTATGGTTTAATACAGTTTGTCAAATGTTACAAATCAGCATACACTGAGTGAACTTTTGTATTGTTTTGACATAGTTACATAAAGAATAATAAAAATCATTCAAATATCCTGCGTCTAAAAACATATAAAGGGTTGTTTTCTTCACGAAAAGAGGTATTTTTCTGACGGTATTTTCTCTATGTTGTAACTGTTTACATTTCTTTTGACTGAGAATCTTTTCAAGTCAATATCACATAAAATGATTGTATTAATTATAATTATTAACTTACACGCCTGTACACAGTTGGATCTGTCTCTCTTTCGCTGTCCATCGGCAATTCCAGCTATTGTAATTTATAATAAATTACCGGTAGGCCTGGAGAATCACCTACCTCGAGCTTGGTAGTACAACAGCTATTTCGTTTCATTTCCTAAATACAAACCCATTCATTCTCTCATTCATTTTTACATTCTTTCCTATTTAAACACTATTCCATTCGGTTGGTGGAGTACTAGATTTTCTTCCAATATCCTTACACCTAGTATAAAATTAATTCCATGTGGTACTAAATATTCCTGACGATATGCCATCGTCCCTCTTATATTACACATTCACGCTAATAAATACACGCAATTTATGCAAAATTGTCAGTATTATGTACAATTCAATAGTTTTCGTGGTCCGCTTGTCCAATTGATATCTTTCTATTAATTAAGGTTTTTAGTTGAGATAAAAAATCAATATAGCGAGAGGGAAAATTCAAAAGGATAGGAAGTTAGTGTCTAAGTGGAACGAAGCCAGGATAGCTCAGGTGGTAGAGCTCTATCCACCCGAAGGTCGTGGTTTCGAATCCGCTCGTGCCATTGACAATTTTATCTCAACTAAAACACCATAAATTAATTGAAAGATTATTTACAATAAAGCAACCTTTTCTCCTCCAAAATCGGAAGAGGAATAGTTACTCACTGCCATGCTCAAGTTCGATTCCTCATATCGGGCATCTCTACATGCTCTCTATAGGGCCAAGGAGTTGCTGCACCCTTCAGTCAGGTGGGACATTTCTAGTAACGTTTTTCCACATTCAAGACAAAAAGCTCAAAGTAAGTGCACATGTGTTAACCTTACATGGCCTATTCTTAATCGGGTGAAGCCCCTTCTCTCCTGACGCGTACCACAGACGAATAAACATTCCTTTATTCATGTTTTTATTTCATTTTTATCATTATCATACATTAGTGACCGTTAATCCGTGTGATGTAGGTTTCAGAAAAGCCTTTTCTTTTGTCCCAACGTTTCGATGTTTATTGAGAACATCTTCAGGGCTCAAAGTGTTTCGTTTATATTGTAATTAAAAAATAAAGCATACTGGATTTTAATTTAATGATACTAAGTGATACCGATCTATTTTAATAACTAAGCTGCATTACAATAAAAACCTTGTTTAATTTTAATTCTGTCACTATTTAGGCACTAAAAAATTATAACATTTATCAACGTTATTTTTTTATTGTTAAAATTATATCATTTTATATTAAACTTCAGTAATTAGTTTTTGTCTATCGTACGGTTTACGAATCAAACAACAACCGTGCCTTTATTTATGGTTCATTATCAATATTGTTTTTTAATGAAAGGTAATGGCTTAATTGAATTTATCTCTGCGCATTCATTATAAATTAAAATACCTTATTTTTCCCTTGTGATAAAATCACCCGAATTGGATAAGCTCCCCAAAAAGGGTTAAAGCAAAGTTTCATCTCAGTGAGTTTATGATTCAATAGCATGGATAAATAATATTATACAGGTCGGAGGAAAATATTGTATTTATATTAATTTATACATGTCATACAGCATGTTGGCACGACTGGAGGAATATGAACAAAATCTCAGATCGAAAAAATTAATAATTAAAAAGCTTAAGTGTGTAAACAGAATCCCTGTGAATAATACGTTCATTTATGAGGGAAGTACTGAAAGTTAAGGAGAATTTCGTTTCAATTTTTTAATATTACCTTTGAAGGGTCTAAAGTAAAAACTTTATCTTACCCAAATTCCTATTTATTCTCAAAAAACTAAATATTAAACAGCGCAAAAACGTTAGAACAAATTTCGCCGCATCGGATACGCTGTGAAAATATACAAAAAGAAAGTAATATTATTCATAAAATCGGTTCGACAATAGTACCAATTTGTAAAATTTCTATATATATATATATATATTTCGAAGCTTCGGAAACAGTAAAAACTAAAGATGAAAGGTAAAAGAAACTCATTTTAAATATTTTCTTTTAAGGTATATAATTTTTTGGTCTAACCCGGTGTAATTTTCTTCTGAAATAAAGTTCTCGTTTTGATAATATAATTTTTCAAATTTACAACTCATCGAAGGTTTACGTTCTCACTCTTGGTAAAATGAAAAGTTCAGAACTCCGATAAGTCAGTTTGTGCGAGTTATTTCAAAACAAATCCCAAGACAAGAAGTACAAGGTTTTTTAGGGATCCAAAATGCTACTTTCATTTTTTGTCAAACCCAACGGTTTGTTCTTATAAAAAGTGTAAATAACTAGATTCCAGTAATACCAATCGTACATTTCAACAAACTGGTCAATTGATTTTTACTGTACTTTTTTATACCTTTTAAACAGGAATTTTTCAATTAAATTTGTTGGTACGGTAACTTGAATTAGTGACCGTTAATCACTCGATAATTATTCAGAAAGCCAGAGATGCGGTCTGGTGTGATGTAGGTTTCAGTAAAACATTTTTTTTATCGTGCCAACGTTTCGATGTTTATTGAGAACATCTTCAGGGATCAAAGTATTTGTATTCTCAGTAATCGTGCCATTCTCTCGCGTCGTGTTGAATGACACCAGACCTCATCTTACGATTTCTGAATAATTATCGATTAACAGTCACTAATCACCCATTAATTTGAAATCGATTAATTTGAACATTTAATTTCATCAACGTTTTGTAAGTTTGCAACATTGCACAGGAACCATTATAAATGGCTGAGAACATAAAATTTTTTCGAAACGTTATTTTGGTGTAAATTGTAAATATCTGCGTTTTTTCGGAATGAGTAAATGTTTTAATAAGTATCAAATTTCGATATACTTCTGATAAGACGTTCAGTTTATCGCCACCGATGATTAAAAACGAAATAGCGATTTACACCCACCTTTTTTTTTATCGTGTTTGCATGGTTTCAAACAGAAACAATGGTAATCTGCAATTTCCCCAAACTGATGCTAAATTAACACTCCACCCAGCGTAAGTACGGTCATTCCTTAGTTTAATCGGATTTACATAATTAAATGGATTAATATTTCCAAAAGCTAAAAAGCCCGAGTTATAACAGAATAAGGGATAATTTCCTTGCGGATATTTGAGCGGCCCTATTATTTTTTTTTAATTAACTATTTAATTAAAACTTATAGGAACGAATATCAACACGTCTAAAGTAGAAGAAACAAAAAAGGGGGTTGGGACCAAATTCAGGGTCTCTGAGATCCGGTCCCGCCCCTTCCATTGATGAATGTCCTGTCAATTTCTTTTAATTGCGGCCACCGGTCCCCTTAGGCGTCAGAAAAATTCCAGAGGCGACGGTGGGGATCGAACCCACGACCGTGTCTACTAGCCGAGAGTCTGACGCCTTAACCACTCGGCTACCGCGGCCCCTGGGGCTGATAGAATTTTATATATTTTCAGACACATTATTAGGAAACGAGTGGACAGGTAGAGAGGAAAATTAAGATGGACCAATAGATTTTTTACTGATTAACATAAGTGGAGATCCAACCTTCAGTTTGGTTGAACAAACGAACAACAGAGTAAAAAATCCAAACAATGGGCACAAATCAACCGTTCACTAACAAATCTGAAACTAAAACCCTATAACGTAAGAGTGTTAACATTCCATCTATAAATACATCAAAAAATTCGATTACTGAAAAGTCAAGTTAATAATATTATGTTTTCCAAAACATAACAATTCCGATACATTATACAAAAAAAAAGAAAGTTTAAAATAATTATCTGATCACAGCAAAATATGAATCAAATATTTATTTTATCAAAAATCAGCAGTCCTATAATTTTTATTAAATTTATAATGTAAGACGTCCAATTACTACACGTCTGTCTTCTCCCGCTGCGGCTTGGATTCGATTTTGTCCTAATGAAATCTCATCCCCTGGGGACGACAATGAGTCAAAAGAACCCTAAGGAGTTTTCGGCCTTTGTCCCTCCCTTTTCTGAACGAATTTGTCTAACTAACTTAAAACTCTTCGCGGCTCTGATTCTTTTATGTTCCGATACTATTACTTCCAATAGTATTACTATGTACTACATTTATCATAAATATACGTGTTGATGGAAAGACTGATTGTAATGTAAGGATTTGCATAACTGGAAAAAATTACGATTTGAAGTTTTAATTGTAATAAAACGGTTGAAAACGTTGTGCAACAGCCGATTTATGTCAAGCTATTTTCAGGAAAATCCCCAAAGTTTGGGTGCGATCTCTCCGGCCCTTCCGACCCTACTTCTGAAGGGAAAAAATCCCCCAGGATAGTAACAATTGCTTGCAAACAATATAACCCTGGCGAGCAGGCCCCATCGGCCCGACCGGCTTACGGAAAATAAACATCCTGCATCTATCCTACTTATCCACTTTTGTCCTCTTTCTTTCCTTGTTCACCCTCTATCCCCGGAGCAGGGATTTTTCCCCTCGTTTCCATCGGGCTGAAGGGAATGACTCGTAATTGGACGGTCGAAGGATACCGGGGTTGCTTAAGGATTAATGTCCGCCCTTGCTGCCTGATTGATGCACCCCGGAATGAATGAGACTCTCCCTTCTGTCAACCGGATTTTGCAGTTGACCTGAGGGCCTACGCAAATATATATTTTTCCTACATTTTCAAAATTGTGTTCCCTATTTTACATTGCTTTTGCAAT
>CM077104.1:29612596-29628599 GCA_039619505.1 Cimex hemipterus | reverse complement strand
TTATCATTTCCTCGACCGGTTTTTGGTTAGTCCATTTTATGTTTGTTGCAACTTTTCATTTATTAGAAAGCACCCTCTTGTTTTAAATTTAAACCTCCCACAGATTTTTGGAAAGTCGAACATTTTATCACTATTGCCGATGAATAGCTGGCCCGGAGGACTAAAGTCAAAAACTTTCCCTCGCAAGGTTGGTTATAACAAATGTATAAAAGTATAGTAACTTATAATGTTAATTATCCACTAAAATTTAGGCTTTACACATTTGCTACTAGTAGGAGCAAAAGGCAGCTTAAATAATTTAAAACGGAATTCTCACCCCATAAGGAATAACACGGAGCTCCATAAAAAATTAGGTAGGCCCCAGACAGACGGGTTCTCGGCATACAAAATTAAACTGAACATGGGTAATCGATCCCTGCTGAAAATGCACGCTCAATTGGACACGGCCTGGTTAAAATTTCATAATACTATCGGAACGAGAGTCGGGTATTAGGTAGCGATTCATGAAAAGCGCAAGGGATAACCCCGGCCTAATCACAACATCCCTCCGGTAGGAAAATAAGAAATTTGCATACTCCCCGATGCATACCGCGGACTGGAGCCCTTTGTTTGCATACCGTTAACCGTGAGGAGAGCGAGACGCGCCAGTGCCCGATTTTCATATTTCGGCCCCACCCCCCACCCTTTGTTTTTCCAACAACCCTTTCCAAGCCGATGGCGGAATCGTTTGGGGGATGAAATTCTGCGATAACCGTGTAAACAAAGGGGGAGAAAACGATAACATGATTTGTTGCTAGCATCAATCCTTCACGATCACAACGTAAGGTGTGCTACGAACACCGATAAAATATCAACAACAAAGTCCGAAATAAAATACACAGTTCACAATGTACAAACGTAATTGCCACACAAATACATACTTAATTCAAAAAACCAACTCCCACAACTGTTCTATTACATCCATCGTTTCCGGTCATTCTAGTCTACCAAGCCTCATGTTGTTCACCCAGCATAACAATAAGAAATATTTTATCATGTTTATATATGACCCTATGAATTAAAAGAATGGTTATAATTGTAATATTTGATCAATTCATATTTATTTGCCCAGGAATATATTTCTCCATACGTTTTTATAAGCAGAAAAGGAAGTATGACAAAAATTGCAGGAGTGTTACACCATAAAATTGTTCGCTTTTTTCATCGTTTACATATCGAGGGGAGTTAAAAGGGAGTAAATTAATATTTTTAATTATTACTCTAGTAATAACTAAAACTATAAATTCCTAATGATTGTGAAAATTTAGTGGCATTGTCGTACACGCTGTTGATTAACTACTGGGGACACAATTGCCAACTAATAATTACGTTTAACAATCAGAGTTTGGTGTACATTGCGGTCCAGTTAATTCAATAAATAGTATAGTGTTCAAAAGAGAATCAGTAACGTCAAATGAATACTAATTAAGTTTGAAAATAATATATTTTAATTAATTAAGTTTTTAGTTGAGATGAAAATTTAGTGTCACGAGCGGGATTCGAACCACGCCATTGCTCTACCACTTGACCTATCCACGACCTTGTTCTACTCGGACATTAACTTCCCATCTCAATCCCACCTTTTTGCCGTTTTTCAAAAGATTGTAAATTAGTTGTTGGAAAACTTAATTTCTTGATAATAATAGGGTCGGCTCTTAGAGGTAGCTACCAAACGTGACGCGAAGTACATAATTTTTCCTCGAGGGAAAACCGAATTTCAGGAAAACACATTTTCCCCGTGGATTTTAGAACTTTTCAAACTTTAGTAATTGGCATTGTTTCTTGAGCCCTTTTTTATTTAACAGTATTTAAAAGCCGATATATCCAAAGTCGTTTTAAATTGATGCAATATTTATAAAATGTACGGAGATGATTACTGCTGGAGTTTTGTAAATTACTAAAACATAGATAGTCTATTTAACAGCAAAAAGAAATGTGTACAAAGAAATTTTATATTAGCGTTATACATCATGGTAAATACCGGAAGTAGTTGCTACGTCACTTCACCAACAAAAATATAAGAACGAGCTATGTAATTGAAAACAAAAAGATAGAATTTTTTTAAATATGCTTTTTATTTCTACGTATATAACAATGATTATTAGTACAGCACAATAAAGGCATAGATCACAATCCGTCTGCCGGAGTTCGTTGTTAAGAGAAAAAGAATTTTAAAAAAAAGAAGAAGAAGAATTAAAGCGAGGATATAGCATTATTCGCTATATGCTAGTACACCATCAAAAAAGATTAAAATGATAGTAAAACTACTTATAACTGAAAACAGAGCGAGGGGAAAAGTCTTAGTGGTAAAGGGACAAAAAATCAGATGTAATAAAGACATATATTATATGAAGGAAATTGAGTGATGAATTAGAGGGTTCAGAAATTGAATTCCATAATTAGTTCTAATCTATATTTCCAACCTTGGCGGACATACTGCGTGAGCGCCCGTGGATCTGTGCCATCCAATAGTTTTAACAGAGAGCTCCTAGACAGGGTAAAAGATCCCAAGTTCAACAACTTTATCCCGCCCAATATCGTACATTCGGCCATAAAATGCAGAGTTGTTTCTACCGATTGAGAATTGCGAAGGGCACATAACCCCTCCTTGCCCTTCAGCCAAAGTGCAGAGTTCAAGTTAAGGGCTTCACAACGTGTTTGTAGTAGCCATCTTAAGTTTGAAAGACTAAGGGAATTAAGGTTCTCTCCCTGTAGATTAAGTAAGGTGTGGGGGTGAGACAAGTCTTTGAATAACGGATAGTTAAGCGAGGACTGAACTCGGAGTAAGCAAGCGTTCCGATGCTGCTCCTTGAATCTAGATAGCAGATCTATAAAGAGACTTGGCCAATCAGCAAGGTTTTCGTAGGTGGGACAGGCTGCTTCAAATCTCTGAAAGAGCGTAAGCCATTGGGCATACCAGGTGATCTTATTCCGGATGACTTAGATCGTAGTTATTTTTGCCAATTTTATGTGAGGGGAATACAAGATTTTAAATAAATGAAAAGTGAGGTTTTAAGGTGTACATATAAATTAGGTCAGTGTACCTTTCTAAATAAATCATTTAGTTTGGTGAAGGGTTAGGAAGAGAAAATAATTTACCTATAAAAAATCTTTGGAATTTCTCGACTTCTTCATATTGTTGGTAGCCCCATATCTGGCAGCCGTAACAGATGATTGACAGACATACCGAGTGGAATAAATTAAATTTCACGTGGATCGGAACCATTTCCTGTTTCATCAATGGGGCCCAGGTTTTACAGAGAGCCAGCTTCGCACATGATATTTTCTTGATGGTGTGGCCAGTGTAGTTGGGGGGGGGGGTGAGCGTGACTCCAAGGTAAAAAGGTAGAATATATAAAGAAGAAAAAAAATTAAAAATAGACGAAAAACTATTAATCACAATTCAATTCTTTAATTCCATAAAAAAGATAATACCAAGGATTTACAGTACACCCGACCGCATTTCACGATTTCGGAATGATAACACCAAACTTGCCTAGCGTATCTGATCAGTGCTAAGCAATTTTTTTCCATTCAGAAGTTCAATTAGCTGGGTTCTGCTGAGCTTCCTGTGTCCAGTGTAAGGAAATCTAAATTCAGTTAGGATGGGACACACAGCCAAGAAATGGACGGTATCTTCCCTCTCCTCGAGGTTACACAGAGCACAGATTGAAACCTCTCATGCAAGGGTTATGGTTAACGTACACCAACTCGCATCTGAACTTGAAAAACCAACCTAACTCAGTGAAGTGAGCTGAAAGCTAAGTACTATGGGCATAAGTTTAATAAATTTGGGGAGTGCTATAAATCGTTGTATAGCAAAAAACCGATAGATTGTCTAACCGACCCCACACTCTTCCCGAAAACATTGGTCCAGCTTATGACGGTCGACGATAAACTGAGAACTCCACTTGGCCCTATTTTCAAAGTTGGAATCGAAATCGCATAAGTGTCTCTCCGCTGAATCTATCCAGTCCTGGAACCAAAATGTTTCTCTTTTTATAACTTTCAAAGCGATATACCAAAATGGCGGTGATGATTCAAATTTAAAATTTTAATCCGCTAATTAACTACTAAATCCACTTATAGATTTGTAATTTGTTCAAATTGTATTCCCATTTTATTTAGTTATTTTCAAATATATGGGTCGTTAAGAATAAGATTATAGATTTCAACGAGATTGGACTAAAGTTAATTATTAATTAAAAATAAGATAATTCCTGTAGGGCCATTTAGTCTTTGCATATTGTCAGCAAAGTGTCCATATTCTCTAGACTAAAAATAATACGGAATATTATTAATAAATTTTAATGATTACCTTTTCATTAGACTTAAGTTCAAGGTATATAAGAGAACAATCTTGTCATCAACGACAGAAAAGTTTTTACCTCCAATACCGAATAATTTTAAAAATTCAGATAACGTCTGGTCAAAGTTATGGTAGAAAACACAAAAAATTCTTTGTAGGCGAGAAAAAGAGAGAGTGAGAGAGAGGAGAAATGCATGCTCAGTAACTTGTAATAATAAATCGTTCGAGTTTTGTACGAATGAAACCAGTGTTCAACCATAAACCTACTTAACAGAAGGCAGACTTCCTTTCATTTAATCTAGCAGAGCATAAAGGAAGCTGTAAAACTTTTTTATTGCCTTTATTGTTCGTTTGTAACTAAGTTTTTAAAATATGTCGACGTTGCTTGGTACAGTGAAATTGTAAAATACAGGAGAGGGACGTAGACCTCCAGAGGTGCGTTTCGTTTCGTGGAATTCGGCGCAATAAAATTTGATTAGAGGATTAATTTAATGCGCATGGTAAGGCGTTACTTTCAGGGGGTTAAAAAATGGTCGTAAATCCTTCGAAAACGCCTTTCATCTCGGTTTAAAAATCCCTGTCAAACAGGGCGTCGTTCGGAACGAAACTGCCGTCAGTATAATAAAATTCGGCCGCCTTAAGGATCCTTTTGACGATCCGCGGTTCTAATCTCGCCCGAATTAACTCTGGAACTTAATGTACACAAAGAGATTTTACACGAGGCCAATAAAACCATTCCGTCTCATGTAACGGCGTCCCCGGCCCACAATATTTACCATTGCGTTTCCCGGCATTCTCCATCGATCCCGGCAACTCTTCCCCGAGCCGGGAGTAATAAAAACGGTATTTACTTTCATTTCGCGTTATTTATACAGGTAATAAAAGTTTATAGCACGCCACTCGGTCATTTTTCAGATGGGCTCTAGCCGTCTTAACGTTTAATTTCTTCCCTCGAAGTTTTCCACTTTTTTATATCCTAACAATCCTTCCGTTATCGCCGGGGCGAGTTTGACCGAAATGTTTTGAGTTTTTTTTCCGTATCGTTCTCAAAAGAAAGGGAAACGAACATCTTTCTTCAGATAGGCACGGACCAAAGACGGTTAACGCGCCCTGACACTTGACACGGAGGTAATAACTTAAACGCGGACAGTTGTAATAGTAACCCGGGCACATGACAAATGTCGGGTTGTGGTAACAAATGTCGGTGGCAAGGGCCACGTTCTGTCGGGGGGCTGAGGGTCAAGGGACCCGCCGCTTTAAATCATACCTAAGCACATGACCTACAACGAGTGCTTATTTGTATTCTATTGGGTCTTAAAGGATTTATCGTTTACATTTTTCCTACCCCGTTGGGAACCATCCTGCAGTCTGATAACAAGGTTTTCATGAAAATCCAAACAAACGACATCTATCACTGTTTTTCATGTTTATATGCCATATGAAATGATGCCTGAACCATATTGTTCAATGCACATTTCTGTTTTTACCGTCTTCAGTCAGAAGATCAGATTTTATTTTAATGGAGATTGGCTAAATTAAATTGAAATATTTTCTTTACAATTTGCTACGTTTGAAAATTTGTGTGGTGTCTAGCGACCGTTAGTGAATGACTATTTGGCGATCGTGAGATGCGGTCTGGTGTGATGTAGATTTTACAAAAACATATACTTAATCGTGCCAATATTTCGACCTTTATTGAATTCATCATCAGAGCTGAAAATGTTAAATTTCTGTGCATATGTGCCATTATTGGGTGTCGTGTTGAGGGTGCGTTTGGTGTCACACATTTACACAGTAAACAAACACTTTGAGCACTGAAGATGATCTGAATAAAGATCGAAACTTGGGCACGATAAAGAAAATGTTTCTCTAAAGCCTACGTCACACCTGACCGCATCTAACGATTTCCAAATAATCATTTGAAAAATTAATTTTTTCTATATTAAACTAATTTACTATTTTGTCCTAAACCGAAATATTGTTAAAATATGAACGAAACCGAATAATTGTAATTCTCTAGGCTGTCAAATGTCCATTTTTAAAGTTTGAGTTTGAAATTAAAAAAACAAAATTAAAACTGCGAAACCACAACAAAAATTTATAAAACTTACTTATAATAAAATTTCTTGAATTTTCTCCTGTTATATAACATAAGTTTAAGATATAACGCAATTTCATTTGCACAAGTTCGAGAGATATCGTATATGAGTTAATGGAAAAACAGTGTATACCATTTGTCATCCAAAGAAATGGAAAGAAGTGCTTCACCTCTGTGAGTGGAAGCCGGTAATTATTATTGTTATTTAGAAAAGATTTGAGACAGTTTGACCCTTCAAGTTGATATTTTCTATTTCGGGATGGTTACAGAAAAAAATCACGATCGGAGACATAAAAAAATCATAATATATTTTAATCTTTCGATAAAAACACTAAATACTTTAAAAAATGAAACTAATGATAATATCATGATTAATCTGAAGTTGATATCTAGTTCAGTCTGAATGATTGTTAATAACATTAAATATCGTTGTGATACTAGTGAAAGGACAAGGCGAGACGTCCCAACCTCCGGGCTTAATCACTGCGTCCTTACCCTCTGACGCTAAATATGCAATAAAAATTACGATCATGCAGCTAGTTTATTTTAACTGGCAGAGTATCAAGAGCACTAACGATAGATACTCTGTTGAGAACTCGTAGAAAAAGGTACCTCCGTCCAGGTTAAGTACAGGCCAAGGTTGACATCGGAGCCTTAATTATGGACCAAAGTCCGCGTATGTGCCCGGCATGCAGAGAATGGTTGCTCCATGCACCTTATTGAAGGGTGCAATTTCTTGGCAGCATACAATAAGCGCGTAGGGATGTCACCCGATATATATGAGAATTGACCTTGAGCACGACCCCAAATGAGATCTCTGCTCCGATTATTGAAGGAGCAGGGTTGTTTTATTGTATATGGTAAAGATAGTTTTGGGTCTAGCATGTGTTGGGAGTGAATGTATGTCTTGGCGTGAATGTGTAGTAAAAGTTAAGAGGCGGAATATTGAGTACCTATTGACCCTCTATTAGATTAGTATTACATGTGTAAAAGGTTTCGGAGGAATGTAGAGTACACAACCACCCAAGTGAACGGTAAATAGAAATGATTTATTTAAGATTGAGTGCGAGCGTGAATGGATCTGGGATTTAGGAACTGATTGCGTTGAGTGATGAAATAATATAGCTGATGATAGCTCCCAACCTTGCCGGATAAGACTGAAATCCGACCCGGGACTAACTCCATCCTTGGGCGGTGTCACCGACTCGGTGAATCTCCAGGTTGTTCATTGCAAATTGCAAATGCTGGATGTAAGCTAGAGAGAGAAGATCTCCCGGACCGTGGTTTATCTTCAATCCTCTCATTTCCAGTAGCAAGCTTGAACTACGTTCGGTAGTGCGCTTAAATATCAGCTTGTCTTGTTCCCTGGACCGCTTGGAAACCTGCACACTTAGCCGCATGTGGATTTTCGAGCCTAAGCAATTACTTCGGGCCATTAAAACCGGATCAAATTTGATGAGTGCGCCAGTTTTGTATTATTTGTATTTCGTAAAGGAATAATAAATGTAGATAACGCAAGGAATAAAACACAAGCAAATGTGAAAAAATAAGTAACTTCTTGACCAAACGCAATAAGTGTATTAATTTTTTTGATAATTATATAAACAAAATATAAAATGGGCCATTGGCTTGATATGGCAATATTAATAAACGAACGGTAAAACGAAATATAAAAAAGTTATAGAGAGAATAATAGAAATAGATCTCAATGGCTAGTCCTTTCGGATTTTCAACATCCCTGCCCTCCGGTATAGCGGAGCCCATCTCGGCCAACCTGGTACCGAGGTAAAATGCAAGCAATTTTTTTTGTAATGAGCAATAGAGAACCAATCTGCGCAAATCACAATAAGTTACATAAATGACGAGATAATTTAGAAACAATTATAACAAAGACTAAGACATCGTGTGGAAAATCAATGCGCAGGTGTGCATAGTTATTCACTCGTAAATTATAAATTGTCACTCTCTCATATCAGGTCCTAGAGGCACTGCCTTTTCAGAAGTCGAGAAAGACTACTGAGAAGATATCAGGAGGAAAGTAGTTGTACATGGAGATGACAGCGGTATTCGATGTTAGTGTGAAATTTTAAAAAATCACACAAAAAATTTTCATTTAAAAAGAGAACATTTATGTCTTTATGGATGGTGCAGTTAGAAACAGTGGACGAAAGATCTACGGATTCGTGATTGTAAGGTTTGGATTTTGCGGAGTTTGGAAGGTTTGGTTTAACCCCATAACTCTATGGCCTATGTCCATGCAGGTTTCACTATTGCGTTATATGTATGTTGTTGTCAAGGGAGAGTTTAAATGTGTTGTCGAATCAGTCCTATCATTCTGAGTTGTGTATGGGGATTCCTTAAGTAGCGGATGCCGTTTTTGATTGGAAGGGGTGAGGTTATAGTAGATTGTAAAGGTGCGAGAAAGTTGTGTGAGAGTTATGTTTTGGAAAATTGTGGTGGTTAGTTATGTATAATTTTCTAGCCAATGCTGAATGTCAAATAAGAACATCTGGAGGGGTCGGCGAGCTAACGAAGTAGGAGTTTGGACAGAATGGCAGTATCATATGTTATATGTTAGTATGTGTTAGGACAGTGGTGTCAATATGGGAGCGGATATCATTTGTATATAGATCCTGAGAGATTCCCTGTCTACCTGTACAAAGGTGTGAGGATCCAACCCGTTCTTTAAAGAAATACAGAAAAAAAATAAAGACAGAAACAATAAACTATGGTACATGCATCCCTATTTGCTTTTTTGTGTATTTTATTTTCCAACGGATTTTATTTTATTTTTTCCAAACCTTGTTTCCTGTAATAAATGTGTTCCTTTAGTTCAAGGATCGATGAAATCTTTTATAGGGTAAACAAATAAACAAGGACGGAGAGTCGTAAATGAGAGTGGACATCCATGGAGGGTGAGTCAGGCGGTATTTATTTATTGGAAGGTAAACGAAATAAAAGGAGCGAGACTACAATAACCGAACATTTATTCTCAAGTAATCGGGTAAAGGGCCTCCTCCTCGTCCTTTGTGTGGGCGTTGTCGGATTTTTGTCCTCCCCTCGGCTTTCCTTCCGCCCCGACATAAATCCCAGTTATGCCGTTTTGGGCCTCCTCGACAAAGGGTGGGGCCGGCAGGACAAGGGAAACCTGTAATACACACCGCCGACGCCTGACGATAAATTCATCCCCTGATGAGGGCCGCCCTCCCGCGCCTCCTCCGGCCCATTAGAGCCACGGGAATTACAAGCTTATATTTTATGTCCGATGACCCGGCCCACCTGCGGGACCCACTCGGCAATATACATGCATAACTAAGTAACACGGGGAACCCCGGTGCATTTACAAACGTCTGACAGTCCTGACACCACGGCTCGAAAACTTTATCCAATTAATCAGCCTGTCAAAGCTACAATGCTCCTACCCGAGGATCTCTTGTCCGATGATAATTTCCTTGTAAAACTGGGCAAACGGCATTTATATCCAATTGTCTACCAGAAAAAAAAAATCAATTTTCCACACCACGTCCTACAAATAGGAGTTGGGACAAATTTCAATTTACGCATTTATTCACCACAAACAACTGTTTCAGATCCGACAATCTACGTAATTGCCTCTCTTTTGTGTTTATTCTCTCTATTATTCTGCTGTTTCGGCTTTTATCGAATAGTATTCTCTATTCCATAAACATCCATCGGAGGCTAGAGTAAGCCCACGTTCATTTGAATCGATTCAATAGGGAAAAAAGGAAAAACTTCCTCATCATTTCTTCATTCTTTATTCTTTATAAGAATCACATTACAAGAATACCCCAACAAGTGAAGTCAATTTAAAAATATATATTATATTAATCTAACATTATTTACATTCAAAATATTTACAAATACCTTATCCTTATATATATACCCTTATAACCAAATACAATTTCTATATAACAAGGCGTGAGGTCCTAAGTTAGAACACAAAGCCGGGTGAAAATTCTGATAAAACGAACGGTTGATCATTTCTCCGAGTATGCAAAGAAGCAAACAAGTTAAGATAGACAATTGTACTAGACTATTCAATAGTTTTCATTAAAAAACAGGTCGAACAAAGTGGATCGATTTTGTAATGAAAAGAGACCCTATCACTGTCATACTCCAGCTCGACCCATTAAGACCCATTTCAAACATCTGGAATTTCAAGACCAGGCACTCCTGAAAGCAAGCCCAAGGATACAAAAACAAGGAACAATATTCAACTTTGTTTCTCAAAGACGAATGTAATGGCAGAAATATTTCTAAGTCCTTAACATTTCTCACAAGGAAATCCAAATTTCGTAACACTAAGAACTAACTGATTCAATATGAGTTATAAAGGAATATATTTCAAAAACTACCCGGAGGTCGAGGGGGCTGACGACCGATCTGTGATTGAGTTACTCCTATTAATGAAAAAAGTTTCCTTTCGATCTGTCTTCATCTTCAGGGCTCAAAGTGTCTTCTGTGAAATTGTGCCACTCTCGCGTGTCGCGTTGAGAGTGACCACACACAAACCCGTGTGACACGACACGCAAGAATTGCACAATTACACAGAAGACAAACACTTTGAGCCCTGAAGATGATCTCAATAAAGATCGAAACGATGGCACGATATAGAAAATGTTTTTCTAAAACCTACATCACACCAGACCGCATCTCACGATATCTGAATAATATCGATAAACGGTCACTAATATCGACATATTATAAAATAAACTGGAATATAAATTTCTTTTTTGTTTTTGATTTTACATATTTCTAATACCCGTTATCGGATCTCGTCACACTTTCAAAACTTCAGAACCAATTCACAACCGTCTAAGAAGTTTGAGTAGTGGAAACGCTTTGCCTTTCAAAATCCTCTATTACATAAGACAATTTGGACCAAATTCATTTAATTGAATAAATGTTTCTTTAGTAAAAATAAACTTTTGAAATATGCATTGCAATTGTACTGAAGCAAGAAATTAGATAGTCATGTAGTCAGCTTTCCCTGGAGTTAAGTTTAAGGGTAGAGAAAAGGTGGACTTCCTGACACCGAGACATCTCCGACATGATCCAGCCATCTAACTCTAAAATCGCAATAAAAATATTTAAAACTTCTTTCTGAAAAATAACCTTTCTATACTCACGTATTGTCCCTTCAGGAGCGTTTCGTCAGTGGTAGGCCCAGAGCAGAGATAAGTTGTCGGAGTGCGTTGGCTCTTTGCGCAGTGGGAGTAGGAAAGTCACCCCGTCCTGCACTTAGTTCTTGAACCCTACGTCATGATTTCATTTAGGCCTTTTCCATTTCTAGACTGTCATTTAAGGCAAATCGAATTTATGCTACGTCCCACATACCGTTTCAAAAGTCCCCTCACAATTTTAACACAGCTTTTGCGAGTTGCATTCCAACTTTCCAACAGGATCTGAGAAATTTAAAAAATAAAACAATATTAGAGAGGTACTGAAATTTCTGGCTGTGAATAAAATCTAAATAGGAGTTTTTTTGAAACTAAAATCTGTTCTATTGAGGACTAAACTGGGGGTAAATAAGGCTCTGTAGTCATATTCATAATCGTAATAAATTTGAGTACATTCTTTGTTAAATGCTTTACTCAAGAAATCGATGGAGAACAAGATAACCTTTCACCCGAGCTGTATAATTAATCTATGTGAAATCGATAGATGCTCAATACTCCACCATCGTCCAGTTGAATTCTCGATAATAAATACTTTCAAACATATGGTTATAATATTATATATATAATATCCAACCTAAATTCTCTCTGCAGTAGTGTCAACACAATGCTCATTGTAGTAACTGGTCAATTATTCAAGCAGGTTGATGTCACTTTGTTCCTTTCTAACATTCCTACGTGCATCCTTGTCTTTTTATGCTGTTTTTTTCTCTTTATCGAAAGTTGGCGGAGCTACCAAATCATAATGTTAACCATAGTTTGATGCTATACACCACGTTGTTGGGACCACTGTCGCCTCCCACAAGCTTGAACAATACTGCTTTAGTGTTTTCCCTCAAAAATATCCCAACCTTTTGACGGGGTA
The DNA here is from genome assembly GCA_039619505.1 of Cimex hemipterus. NCBI lineage: Eukaryota > Metazoa > Arthropoda > Insecta > Hemiptera > Cimicidae > Cimex > Cimex hemipterus. Next base: position 29,616,090 of record CM077104.1, on the reverse strand, counting down.
TGGCAGATGGTTGTTGTGGTGGGTAAAAGGAATACTTCATTTATTCCTTATGCTTAAATCCTTCATAGCAAACCAATACTTCCATGTAAACCGAGGCACCTCTTCCTCTCCTATTTTTTCAATTTAGTAGGCTTCCTCCAAGGAGGCACACTTGCTCCCTTACTTTACATCTTTTTTTTATTCTGATCTCCATTATCGATCCTCTCCCCAAACATTGATCCTGTTATTTCTATCTGCAACTCCAATCCCATCTTCATTTGCTTCAACCCTTGGGCTTTGACAGTGGGAAAGCGAGGTAAATACTTTTCTGCAGTAAAACTATTAAAAATAAGTAAAACACTTTTTAATATACAGCAGCATTGAGAATGTAAAATACATGAATAATGAAAAACTAAAGTAATAATATATTTATAGAGTCGCTTTTTTACTTTTTTCCGCTTTTCAGGGTTTAGACATAGTGGTATAATTTTTTCTGCAGAAAAGTAAAACTTTTACTGGTTGCAAAGGGAAATAAGCTTACGAAGTATTGCGGAAATTCGTGAAAATAATTGCATGTGGAAAGTAGACGTTTCAAACCAAACATACTAAAAAACAAATGTGATTAAAAATCGAAACTTCCTTAAAATGTACATTTATGGTTTGTGGATTTCAAAGAATTACTAGAATACTTATTAACTACAGCCAATTTTCATAGATATTTTTCATTTTATATTTTGTTTAAAATAAACTCAAATTAAATAAGAAGTGAATAAAGATGGTAGAAGCTAAACGATTTTCTATTTTATCTAAAAGAGAGTCATTTATGTGGAACCGTACGGATTCTTGTCTGGCTTCTAATCCTAAGATAGGATAAATACGACCGGGTCCGTTAATTTTCCTAAGCTTAGTGCGAAATCCGCTCAAAAGTGTTTAAAAGGAAGCCTTAGGGAGTTCGTTCCAATTTGCCATTCCATAATTCTCTGGTCAAATAAGATTAAAAGCCCGATAAAAAAAAAACTAGTTGGTTGGTTCTTATCTTTTTCTCGTTCTCGAGGTCGGACCCTTTTCTAAGACCGAACTTGCAATTTGTGAATTTTAAACAAAAGCTCCAAATTGGGTGGGTTTTATTTTGTCTCGCCTACTCCCTTTGAAGCTTTACTACTAAGAGATTGGCCGGTCGTGGCGAGTTATCAGAGACATTCCATCCTCAGGACGAAAGTAACGTATCTGGTTAAGTAGTAACGATAAATCCTCGGCCGTCCCTTCGCTTTAGCGCACCTATTTATATCGATTTCGACCAATTTCATTGGTTCCATCGGTATATCCCTCAGGAATGTTGTCGTTACAGTCCGATTTATGGCGAACGTAGATACTGTATTACCCGAGATGAGAAAACAATGAGTAGAGGTTTTTAGACTAAATTCATGTAAGATATTTTGCGTACCATTTCCACTATTGCAAGGTAAGGTACATAAATTGATAACAGATGGGGAGTCATGAAAACGTGTACAATTTGTAAAAATAATTGGTTATTTGGAAATCGTGATTGCGGTCTGGTTTGACGTAGGTTCTAAAAAAATATTTTTTTATCATGCCAACGTTCGAACTTTACTGACATCATCTTCAGGTGTGTCGCATTGATTGTGGCCTTCCCAACTCCCAAGTATGACACATCTACACAGAAAACAAACACTTTGAGCTCTGAAGATGATATCAATAACGATCGAAACGTAGCACGATAAAGAAAACGTTTTTCTAAAACCTACATCACACCAGATCCCATCTCACAATCTCCAAATAATCATTGACTAACTGTCACTAAACATCACACACGTAAGTAACATGTTAACTTCATTACAGTTCGTGGCCTGTTAATTATAAAATAAACAGTTTTATATTTGTACATTTGTAATATTATTTTTTTTTAAATTTCACAATATAGCCAAAAGACTAGATTTTAGATTTTACCATTACGCATTAACAACTACTAAGACAACTAGGATAATATTTCGGCGCGGTAGCCGAGTGGTTAGCGTGAGAGACTCTCGACTAGTAGACCCCGCGGTCGCGGGTTCGATTCCCGCCGTCGCCCCTGGCCCTTTTTTCACGATACCCTTCCCCCAAAAATCGAATTACGGAATAAATATATACAGCAGTCTGGCTAGATATGCTTAGTTCATGAGGCCATAAAAAAAAAAACCCAACGATTTTTTTGCGTTATTTTTATCTCTTCTTCAAGCTGATCCCTTCTGCACGGTATTTGTCTAATTGCACCATTCATTTTCACATTAAATGATGTTCTCTTAAAGGATTTATAGAGAACATTTGCTTTAATAATATTACCCGCAGAAAAAGTGCCATTTACTTAAATAACTTATATAAATATATTGTGTTAACCACAAGAAAAGTTAACTTTCAACTAACGAAAATTATAATTGCTTATACGGCATCGAAATTACTCTTGGAGGACAGTGTCTTAACTTTTGACTTAACCCACTCATAATTCAAAATTTTGAAATATAGAATAAGCTTGGTATAATGAAATTCACATGTTCCGAATCGTACGGTAGAGGTTCTGGGGTCGACTCCCGGCAGAGCCCATGAAATTTTAATTGAGAGAATAATCCTATAAAAATAATTCCGTCCGGCTAACGTCCAGAGTTGTCAGCAACTCGCGTTTTCACCCACACTTTTTTTAACTTCTTTTTTCTTGAGGACAAAATAGTTGGCTCTCCCGCGATCTTTCAGATGTGACTTCTGGGGCTTGACTTCTTCTCGAATTTAATCCTCCGTCCGTGGTAAAGGTCTCTATAACAGAAGCATACCCCACCCATCTAAACTCAGGCAAATCTAACCAACCAACGTTCATTCAGAGAAACCAAAATTTATAAAGTTTACGAATTCCTTTTCATCGAGATAGTACTTAGACATACAATTACTTACGTTTAACACCAAACAACGATATGTACAAATAAAAGAGTTTTAATAATATCTGTTGTATTATTAAACAACTAACGTTCATTCAGTTCATCCAATACAATTTAAGGATTCCTTTTCACAGGCTTAGACAAATTAGATAATTTTTCTTATCTGCATTTCTATGTAATAATTGTTATAAAACTTTATTGTTAACAACGTAATACGAGTAAATGGAGTCTAAAGATTTTATATTTGTTTTCGTGATCTTGTTTTCATTCGTTCAGCGTATCGACAGCTCAAGAATTTAGAAGGAAATACGGGATTTATTCTATTTGTTAAACGTAAATCTAGCACCTCATTGGCAAATCTTTCCCACAGGAGAGTCATGCGGGTTCAGTCAATGAGACACTTCTCAAAGAAAGGATTTTTCTCACCGTACTTTCAATAGAGAAATGTCTACCATTCAATTGAATTCCTCCACATTTTATTTATTTATGTGCATTTCATTTAGGTATCCCTCTCTCTCTCTCTCTCTCTCTCTCTCTCTCCCTCTCTCCCTCCCTCTCCCTCCCTCTCCCTTCCTCTCTCTCCCTCTC
>CM077104.1:29573186-29612196 GCA_039619505.1 Cimex hemipterus | reverse complement strand
TCTCTCTCTCTCTCTCTCTCTCTCTCTCTCTCTCTATATATATATATATATATATATATATTTACCTACCTATCTACATCTATCTTTCTCTATCACTAGCACTCACTCATACGCGCGCGCGGATGGTTAGGGAATTTCAGTTTTCAAACAACCAAAAACTAAACAAATAGTTAATTAATCATTCCAGTTGAAATACACTGGCCAACCTTTGTAGTCCATTTTTCAAACAAATTCTACTGAGAAAAAAAGTTGATGCGGTAATTAAACTGAGACGTACGAATTTTTTGGGCTGGTTTTCAATTCCTTTGGCCCTTTAAGGGCCGTGTTTACCTACACGGTCCCAGCTGCGAACATTCCTCCTTGCTGCCTAGGCGGACGGGAAATGAAAAAGAAATTTCTTTTTCAAGTTTAATTAAAAGCCCTCGCTCGCTTCCGGTAAGGCGGGGGGGAGTGGTTGTAAGTTGAAAAAAAAAACATATCCGAGGAAAGAGGCAGATGAAAACAGAATGAAAGCTCTGGGAGAAACGGGAACAATTATTTCTCTCTGTTGTAATTGCTGAACAAATGCCGAAATTATTGTCGCATTGGGCTAATCATCATCAGGCAAATTGTAACTAATGAAAATCAATTGGAATAAAAATTTAACATACAATGAGTATTGTACAATAATCTAATTAAATTATACATGTCTTATCTCCCGTGAAACGCGAAACGATTCTTTCTCATACTTTGTTTCCCCCCACCTTTTACTCGCTCACTCTTTCTTCTGCCTCCGTCACACCCTCGCTTCTTCTTAGTTTCGCGTAATGCTTCTTTCCCGGAGTGCTTATGGGTTGGTTGATTGGGTAGCTTATGTAGATTTATAAGATTTGGCCAGGGTGAAAAGTGGTTTATGTTAGTCTAAGATGTATTATGGTAAAGATTGATGTTAGATTAGGGAAAGGATAAGGTTCTGTATAGGTTACGTTGGACCTAGGTTACGTAGGAACGATATGGTCAGGTTAGGGTTGGGTACAGGTTAGGTTTGGAATAGGTCTTTAAACATGCAAGTAAATCTAATTATGTCCAATTTAGATTTTTTTAGTCGTGCTATGTCTTAATGTTTCTTTTTTACATTTTTAATAATGTTTTATTAAGTGATTAATTGGAGTTGTTTACTTACATTATTAACATTGTATTGAATCCTTTAGATCTCCGTTGATTCAATCCATTAGATTTGAAAAATTACAAAAAATGTGGGAAAATTCAAAATGTTGAATTGAACGGGGAAGTTGGTTTCCGAGTGGATCGAAGTCACGATGGCTCAAGTGTAGAGCAGCGGCGAAGTTCGTGAGTTCGAATCCTGCTCGAGACACTGACTTTTGTATCTCAACCAATACTTTACATAAAGATTACTTAATTGAAAAATTGTATTAAATTATTATTATTGTCTCATTTAATTCAAAATTCGTTTTTCCGTTTGGTTTTTATGTTACTCATTACATGTTTAACACAAAACTGTCTACAATGGTACAAGAACTATAAGAAATAGTAGTAGAATTTTAAAATAGTATAGCCAAGAAGTAAACAAGCGGATTCTGAAATGATTAACAAGTTACTGACTAATACTCAAGACTCGAGAACATCAGAGTTTTAATTAATAATACTATTATTTTAAACTGCTGCATTTAAACCGTAGAATGATATTTCTAGATAGATTGATGTTGGTTTATAATTGGAATGCATGCATACAAAATTAGGCTGCTTGTAAATCCCAATAAAACTATATGTTTTTATCTCAAATTTAAATTAAAGTTAAGACAGAATAAACCCATATCCAAGTTGAGATTACTTAGGATGACGAACAACAGTTATAAATCACACGTGACTTATGTATTGAATTCATTTACATATCAAGCTCTGGGGCCCAGCATGCAGCCCTTTCAGCGCCCGAGGAAATACAAATACAGATCACTGTAGGCTAGCTGTTAAGGATTTTTGAAAAACAGCCCACTTCTCTCAAACGCCGGGCATATCTTACTAATTCATCGACCCGAATGTTCCGTTTTCCGTCGTTTTGCATAACCATGGCCGGCTTAAGTCAATTTCCAGTGGAAGAGTAAGAGGTTGCTCTATTCAAATTATTTTAAAAGTGACATTAACCACATTGAATTTAAATTTTTTATATTAACTAATATTTCTTTGTTTGTTTCAGGTATGTTGAGCTTGCAGAATATAAAACTTCGTAAGTTTCTTTCAGTTTTCTTTTTAGTTTAGTTCTCAACTCGGTCCGTTTTTATTTTTATTTGATGTTCACAAAATTATTTCAAATATTTCACTAGCATTTAACTCATGGTTTATATCCCTTATTAATATGTGCTGATTGCTTAAAAGTAAATTGAATACTGTGACAACAAAGTATCGTGTTTTAGGGCTGGTTCTTACATTTTCTTTTTTAAATAAGGTATAATTCTGATTTAAGTATTGTTTACTAAAGGTGGTTTTGCATTTCAAGGTAACATGTAAATTATTTAGAAATCGTGAGATGCGGTCTGGTGTGATGTAGAAAAAAAAACATTTTCTTTATCGTGCAGACGTTTCGATCTTTATTGAGATCATCTTGAGGGCTCAAAGTGTCTTCTGTGAAATTGTGCCACTCTCGCGTGTCGCGTTGAGAGTGACCACACACAAACCCGTGTGACACGACACGCAAGAATGGCACAGTTACACAGAAGACACTTTTAAACCTGAAGATGATCTCAATAAAGATCGAAACGTTGGCACGATAAAGGAAATGTTTTTCTGAATCCTACATCACACCAGACCGCATCTGACGATCTCTAAATAATTATCGATTAACGATCACTAATCACCACACATAACATGTAAACTAGACAACCATCAAACTCATATTATTTTTATTGATTTATTGAAAGGAAATGAGTTTGATGGTTCTCTAGTTCCTGAAAAGAAACCCAAGAAATATAAAAAGTCAACAACCGATAAAGTAGAATAAAAAAGATAACATGTGAGGTTTTGTCCCGTATGCAGATAAGTAAGTACACTTCTGTTGTCCTCGATTGCGTACACCTGTTGCTTAAGATGGCCTGGTTGTCCAAACAATACTTTAAAAATGTTTCTACCGAGTGAGAATTTGTGAAGGATCAGCTTAAAGTGAGTTTGTAACGGAACAAATTTCAATTTGTATAGCAAAGTTTGTTGCATATGGAAACTTCCGGGCATGATAACTTTTAGATTCTGGTAGTTTAGTAGTATTTTGTCTTGATACAATTTTAAACAGGTCTTTTCTTGTCTTTTCAAAATATTTTTACGTTCCGAAAATTTAGGTTATGTCTTAATCGAAGAGTATGGTAACAAATAACAAACCGAATTTCAAGAATAGGAAGTATATCAAAGCTATTGATTTAAGTCGATGGTCATGTATTTATCAAATTCACTTGTATTATACTAATAGGGCTCCTCGAGTCTCCCGTTTTGAATGAGACCAGAATATCTAAGTTGACCTACATCGGTGTGGTTTGAGTTCTAAAACATATTCAAACTTCAAATAGCACGGCATCCATGATTTCTGGCTGGATTTGGAGTTATGTAAGCTCCAATCATGTCTGTACGTAAATTCTCCAGCTTTAGTATTATACAATAAATTACCGGCCGGCTTCGAGAATCACCCCCAGGGTCCTATTAAATCTTATAGGTTGGGCTCCGCGTGATTTCAATGATAGGTCAATTCGGCACCCAACGAAATCAGTTCCTAAATCCAAATCCTTTCTACTCTCATTCATTTTTAAATGCATTATTTTATACTTACATACCATTAACTTATTTACGGTGGTGGAGAGAAGTCCATGACCCTTTACAGCCATAACGTAATTAATTGAAGGTCGGTGGTGCTCAATATTTGACGTCGCACACTCCATACTCACGCTAATAAATACACGCATTTTAATACATGCTGGGAACACAAATCTATTTAATTAAACCAATATAGCTTTATAAATTAATGCATTTTGTTTAAAGATTTAGAATCAATATTTATCTATAATTACAAATGTTTGCCGTTCTGTCCCACTGTATGCTTAACAAGGCATTTAGAATTATGTGATGACTTTTCTAATGACTGTTTATTTAACTGAAGTTATGATTTGTAGATTCATTAAAAAGTTTTATCATTCAAAATTCCATGTTTATTTTAAATTATTTTCATAACGGTTGTTATATCGACTGTCATAGATAATTATAATCGTCATGTACTCGTTTTTTTGTTTTGCATGTGACTGCATTTTTGAAATATGTTGTGATGATACACGTTAAATTACAAACCTTTTCTATTACAAATCTAGATATTGAGTTTGATGGGACTTATGATATCATGAGAAAGATTCCACTGTGATTATTATTATGTAATTAGTTGCATGATGACAACATTCAAAACAATTAATCTTCACTGGGTAGTGCATAATTTGTTATTTTATAATAAATAATAGTTTTATACAAATATGTAGTAATTAAACATTTTCGTTAAATATATCTTTAAAAACTCATTTTGAGTGACAGACTATCTTTTTACTTATTTATAACAGTTTCATAAAAAAAAATTTCCCAAGTTACTTTTTGAGACCCTCTAATTGCATAAATCTCCATATCTTCTGCAGATTGTGAGAAATGAACCCTAATCCTGACCAAGATGGGAAATCTTCTGTCTTAGAAAATCGGTCATTTTGAAATTGCAGGACCGGTTAAGCCGCTATCCCCGTGAAGGCTATGATTCTCTTCCTCCTTTAATCACCGGAGACTTTATTTTCCCTTAATTACAACGGTAGGCGGAGGGGGTGCCGAGCGGAAAATTTATTTCAATTAATCATCCGCTTCTAATTGGGGCACTGGGAGCAGACGGCGTCTTTAACTTAATTGCTTTAAGGTAATCCCACCTTTTTTGGAGAATGGGGGATGGCAATTACCCCGACAGGCCTTGATTCGACTTTGTTCCTCGACTGTACTATCATCCCCCTAAGCAGGGGAAAGAAAAAAGTTGAGGAGGGTTGCTAAGTCCTCCTCGCCCGCCTACCTCTGGGGGGAGGAAGATGGAACCCCGGTTTTCTTATTATTTTCCCGCTGTAAGGTTATTTCATTGGTTGCGGCCAGACTGGAGGATTGATGGAATTGAGGCATTGTGGTCTTCAAGAACCAAATGAATTACATTCAAAGTCCAAAGATCATATTGATTTTTACTTATTCCTGAAAGTCCTATTATTGGACTAATCTTATCGTATATCCAATCCAGAGGTCGAAAGGAATTATAACATCACAGATAGGGAAATGGAAAGAATGATTACTTTTCATCGAGGAAACCAGTCACAGATTAAGTAATGTTATTCACTATATCTTTTATCTAAGTATTATATTTAGTTTTAACCTTCTACCTACCTTATTCTCTCTTGTGCTTTCAAATGTTATTCGGCTTTTCGCCTTCTTTAATAGTAGTTGTTCGAATTAATTTTTTTATTTTTAGGCAAACCAAAAGTCCAGAGACGAAACTACTTCTAAGTACAGTCAAATTGAAACTGATTAAATTTGTACTAAACTGGCATAGTGTGTCTTATTGGGTCTGTTTTCACTCGCGGGTATGTTAAATTACTCAAACGCGTTTCGTGTGAGGGACTGTCTGCATTTTGTTGCAAGTTGGTTTATATGCCATTCATACTAAATTTGGCTAAATTTCTATACTATGGTAGTTTAACTTTCTTTGACGAAACTCAATGGTTCTGACCTTCACAAGTTGAAAAACCCGCTTTACTTAATAAACAGAATCAAAACGGCAAAAACAATTCAAGAATTTATAACACAGTCACTGTTGACATCTGGAGAAATGCTTCTGAGGTTTTCTAGTTGTCTTGCATTCTCTGAATCTTTAAAAAATCAACTTGCTTTACTATAATTATACTATTATACTACTAATTATACTATACTATAATAAATATAATTTATTAATTTTTAAAATGCAAATATTAAAATTGGAGATATAATTTGGATACGCAACCTATTTAGTAAGTTCACATTAATTTTTTACTTTTTCTTCTTCATATAGAGACAGTTTTACTAAGTTAACACTTTTCAATTAATTAATCTTTACGTTAAGTGAGGCCCACGGCCTTCAGCTAAATACGCCGCTGCTCTACCACTTGAGCTATCGTGACTTCGATTCACTCAGAAACTAACTTCTCCTCTCAACCCCACCTTTTCAATTTCTCCTCCTTTTTGCCATTTTTTAAATGTCGTGTGATCTATCTGATTTTCGTCGACAACTGAAATGGCCACGGAGAGCTTTAGTGAAGGAATACTTCTTTTAACTTATTAAATTCTCTAGTTTTCTTGGTCCGCTTGACCAATCAATATCTTTCAATTAATTAAGATTTTTATTTGACATAATAAGTTCATGTCAGGAGCGGGATTCGAACCCACGACCTTCGGTTAAATACGCCGCTGCCCTACCACTTAACCTACCGTGAATTCTCCATCTCAACCTACAACCGTTCGAATATTCCCTCTTTTTGTCATTTTCAAATGTCGTGTAATGAGGATTGGATTCTCAGCAATTTATTTAGTGGCCAGGGCGAGCTGGTTAGTGAAGTGTACTTCCTTTACTTATTAAATATTTATCGATTCATTTTAGTGGTCAATTAACCAAGTTACTTCTATCAATTATTCTTTCTATGTAAGCTATTGGTTGAGATAAAAAATTAAGTGTCACGAGCGGGATTCGAACCCACGGCCTTCGGCAAAACACGCCGCTGCTCTACCACAGCGACCGTGACTTCGATTACTCGGACACCAAAATCCCCAACTCAATTCCACAACTTTTCCCTTTTTTGCCATTTTTCAAATGTCGTGTAATCATTGTAAAAAAATTAATATTGCTCATTTTTTATACAATTTGCGAACTCCAACAATTTAGTAAGGACCGTAGACAGAATGGGCCATTATCTTTGAAAAGGTTAGTCGTGCAGATATTAAATTTATATTGTTACGATTAATTAGGATTAATCTTATTGATCAAACTGAAACTTAGTAAAAACAACTCAGCGTGAATAGTAAATAGAAAAAACACTCGTTCTATGAAACACTTAGCTAGTCTGTTATAATCGATTTTGGGGGCTTACAGTTTATGAGATTTTTAATAACCTTGGCTATTAAAACCGTCGTTTTATCAGGTCCGTATATACAGGATGCCAAATTTCTTGTCTTAAAAATTTGATACTTGAAATCAATACCAATCGAAATGGTAATTTTGCCGCTGTTCGAAAATTGTTTGCATAAATATTTTACGTTGTATTTTCAAATAAATCAGCAATGATTGATTCTCGGTGACAAAGCCAAATTTCATCTCAACCAATTAATTAATTGAAAGAATTTATTCGGTCAATCGGACCACGAAACCTAATCGATTTAATAACAAATAAAGAAAAAAAAGAAAAACTATTCCTAAAAGTAATTGTCTTTTGTTCATAAAATTCCCGAGTTATTCGTGTCAATTGAGACAATTCAGTGAATTGTCAGAGACGTTCATGTTTGTTTATCCGAGACGTCGGCCCGCACATTTCCTCACACCCGTGGTGTTTCAAGTTTCTAAACCCCCTCGCATTGTGTCAGGCCGGCAGTTGAGTTTCACCGAGTGCTCGATGACCCTTCTGGTAAGTTCTCGCCCTTAAAAACATTCTCTCCTTTAAAAAACCCTCCCTCTCGCCATTAAACGTTTTTCCTGAGATTGCAAAGCGGGCTTTTTCTCTACCTCTAATGAGGTAAGCGAGAGAATGCCCTCATTCCTGAAATCCACCGGATTTAACCACCCCTCCATCCGCCCACAATGAAAGAAATTCAGATGAGTAAAGACGAAAGAACGATGAGGCCATTTTGCCGATTCTAGCCAGAAAAAACCTTTAAAAGTGTAATTGTTCGTGTGAAAAGGAAGAACCTACAAAAATTACATATTAAATGCTAGTATATACATCGCAAAAAAAATTATGCTTGTAGGACTTTAGACTACACTAAATTCTTTTCAAGGGATAAATTTACTAGAAAAAAATTGTTCTACTAAAAAATGTTTCTAAGATAATAATTTAAAATGTTGTTTGAGGATTATAAGTACTGTTTAGAACAATTAAAATAACAGTACAATGTTTTTTGAATATTCACATAAATTTAAGTAGTCATTTAAATCAAGCGTTGCATTATTATCACGATGGCCATTAAGAGTCATGACAATAGATTGATATGTATCTTAATATCCTGAAATAAAAAAAAATAAAAAAATTTGTATGCAGTGGAAACAAAGGCAGAGTATTAACCGAGATGATTGGCAGCATGTTCAGGAACGATGAAAAGTTCTAAGATAATAGATTTCCCGACATTGAAACGAACAGTACTATGATAAGTTTGTTTCGAAAATTAATAACTAGACTTTCGTAGTCCATGCCTGTTTTGATGCAGGAAAACGTATACGAATAATTTTATACAGGCTGGGAGGGTCCGCTCAGAATTTCACCCTCGATTCCCGCCCCGGGGGCAGGTTAAATATTGAAAGTTTTACGACTGCAATTTTCTTCATTGGGTCTTCTCACGTAAGGGGTTCGATCTGACAAAATTACACGTACAAGAACGACGTCGCCTAGCTAAAACTTAAGTGCAGCCATAGGGATTTTTTTGAAATATATTCATCCCTAAAAAGTAATTTTTGATTTTTATTACTCAAACTTTTAACATGTCTATGATTGCAAAATTGGATATACTTTTTGCTTTCCGTATGTCTTACGTCGTAGCCTACTATTTATTTAAGAAATCCTATTTGTTCTCATATAAAGTTAATTTTATATTTCATCATTCATCGCTTGAAATATTTTTTTTCATCTTAATTCACCTATTGAAATTAATATATTTTGTATGTTTGCGACTGGGTTTAAACATATACCAGTAATTTAGGTGTAAATAAGTAATACTAAAATAATAAAATTATTTCCCGTTATGCTCTGAGAGAATGTAATCCTCACACCCATTTTTCCCTTTTGAACATTAATTAACGGTATTTACCTAATCACATTTTTTTTCATCAAGCTAATAAAAACAGTTAAAAATGTGCCAAGCTAGTTCTGTTTTTACCTACTCAACTGTTATTTTAATTTATTAAAATATATAAATTCCACTAAACTGATTTTTTAGTTAATAAATATTTTTATGCTGTTTTAACTTGGAAATATCAATTAGAGGTAAATACACTTAATCCTTAATTGTAAACATGTATAAGATATTTTTCAATGTTCAATTTTTACGGAATTTAAAATATCTATTGAGTCCCATTTGAATTCTGCAGCAACAAGCAGTATAGTTTTCATGTTTGTTTTCTTAATTTGAATTTATAAACTAAAAAATACCACTGTGGATGTTGCGCTTGTGGCTCTTACTGATGATAGACGTTCCATCAGGTATGCGTCTATTGCCGTCGGAGTTCCCTACGAAACACCACGAGACGTTTTCGGGGAATGGCGTCCTACGATGGAAGGACAGGATGTGGGCATCGTAGGTTAACAGCATGGCCGTTTTTTGACTTTGAGAAGTTTGCGAAATAGGAACCTTACCGTTGTTCAAGCGATTCGTCAGCTCGAAAAAGTTGTAGGTGTCCAAATTTATGAACGCACTGCTCGATGAAGATTAAGTCTGTACGGATTGATGGCTCGTTGCCCCTTAAGAAGACCAGAATTGAAGAACACAGAGTTGCAGGGCTAGCATTTGCTGGAGAACACAGCACTTCGTCGTTGGACGATTGATCTCCTGTACTTTTTACAAATGAGTGTAGATTTGCTCTACGATCTCCAGATGGCTGTGGTAAAATGCGTAAAAGATCATAGAGAATGCGTAATGAAAAGTACGACGCTTGTAATTTTTCCCAGAGCCAGCCTTGTCAATGTAGCTCAGTGATAGTGTGAGCAGCAGTTTGAATGGAGAGTTGCGCAGAATTGGTTGTTATTCGTAGACGATGTTTGACGGCCATTCGCGATGAGGATGAAATTTTGGAACATCATGTTTTGCCTATCCTCGGTCGACCATCCTATTCTAATTGATGACCATGCCGGTCCACAGTCGCTCGCATAGTACAAAGTACCTTCATCAACATCGCATCAGGGTCTTAGCCTGGCCAGACTTGAACCCCATCGAGCATTTACGGGATAACCTCAAAAGACGGATAAGAGCAGGCCCATCAATTCCTGATACACTCCACAATCTTGAAAGGACTCTTCTTGAAGAATGGACTAATTTCCTGCAAAAAGATATTTCCAGTCAGGTGCAAAATATGCCGAGGTATAGGAAGAAATGTTAATTAAAACTCTAAAACAAATTATATATAAATTGAGAAATGCAGTCTAGTGTGATGTAGGTTTCAGAAAAACATTTTCACCACACATTTCTACAACAAATTTTATCTGTCCATCTTTTTTTAAAACATTTTTTATTTTCATTTTCCTTAACAATTTACATTTTTTTATTACTTTTTAGACAAATCTCAATCATTAAACTTTAAAAAACGTGAAAGGCTTATATCTTATATCAAGATCTGCCGATAAAAACTATATTCTACTTTTATTGCGATGAAATGTTAAGAAAACCCACTGAAAACATACCACTCAGGTTGGTTTATCAATGTGTATTAATTATATTTTAACTGTATGCCTGCCTATCCATTGAATGAATATTTTACTTATCCCTTCATCAATCTTTCTGCCTCTAACAATCTATTAGTTTCTATTTCTATAGCTGTCTATGTAGTCACTCATCTTTCTTTCATCAATAACATAGAAAAAACTCTGAAACAGGCTAGCCAATTTGGTCACCCGCGTGTTTGTCATTGTGTTCGAGGTTTTTGTCCTTGAATGAGGATCATTTTTCAGGAACATAAAATTTATATGACAAATCGAACCGTGGTACACGCCTCTTCATAGCGAGGATTACCACGTCAAACTGATTAATGGCCATTTCTAATCCGAGCCGATCGTTTGTTAGACATCATCAGGTGACAATAAATGCGTGAGCAGCATTGTGAAGAGTCACGTTCGCACAAGTCGGGTCTCGGAAAGGGCGTAAGTTCATTATTCAAAATCAAATTCCTGCCGGTGAATGAGCATGTTTGCCGATGTGCCGCGTCAGCTCCCATCGCATCAGAGAAGGATCGTTTAATACGACGTCGCACGCAGTTCCTTCTTATTTCGCCGCTTTGGGTTTTCCGCCCTGTAGGTGTTCAATATTCCTTTTCGGTAACGAGGTTATCCTGTCAGTCCTGTGAGTCTTCTGGATATATGTACGCGGGGGTTGATCGCATTCCCGTCACGTAGCTATTGGATCAGTGCCGCCCCCGCCAGCCGTACGCTCTCGAGGTGTTGAGTATCCGTCCCACAGAATCTCCTACACGTTTTCACATTAGGACTTTCTCATTTACACTTTCGTGGGAAAGAGAAGCACGTATATCGCCTTCCATAGTGCGACCTGGAAAATACATATGCCCGTTCCACATGGGATAAACCAAATAAATAAAAAATAAGACTTGGAAGTCATTCTATTACCTCAACTCATAAAACTTACTGTATAAAAAACATACCAAGAAAAGATTAATGCAATATGACTAAAATTCCCGATTATTTTACAATGAACAGCTTTATAAACCGTAGGAATTAAAACGGGTAGATTTCTTTTCAAAGTTGACGAACTAATGAACGGACAGTCTTCCTGTGTTGATTGTCACATTTTTGAACAGTTTTGGTTGTTATTCCTTACAGGTGTTGATTATTCCTGTACAGTTGAGTGAATAAAAGTCCGGATTTCTAATCTTACTATTTGATAATGTATTGTAAGGTACGATGGGCGGACCTAGATGATCGAAAACGAGGAAGAATTTCAGAGATAGCAACAGAAAAAGAGTGAGAGTGAAAGAGAGGGTATGAGAAAGAATCGTTTTAGAGTAAGAAAAAAACGTCACGCTTTTTCGCCGCGCCGTCAACCAGGAAAAACCTGGGAAAGGAGATAAGTTACCCCTACTGTCTTGACAACAAAAGTTGAGTAAATTGGCGCGATCCGCAGGCATAGGTATCCTAAGGCATGGCGGTGGTTGGACAAATAAGGCAGAAATAGAAAAAAAGAGAAAGACGGCTAGTCGGAAGGGAAGAGAGAGATGGAGTTAGAATGAGAAAGACAGAAATAGCAAGTAAAGAAATAAATAGAGAGAATGCTAGAGGAGAGGAGATTAAAGATAAAACGATCAGATAGTTGTAAATGGGCTTTTTCTAATAACTTCGCTATCCTAAGGGTTCATAAACCTTGCAGTTAAATATCCTCGTAACATTTTTTTTTAAATTTCATAATTTGTAATGTACAAGCTATTTTTTTAATATATTATCATCCACTCCAAGCATTTTGGCGCATTAGCAATTACCTTTTGATCATTTTTCTGGATATATCTAATTGTGTAATATATATACATATATATATATGCGTATATACAAATTATGCACCAGAGTTAAATAAATGATAATCAGTACAGATGGCGTCAGTAGCCGCAACGGCTTAGGCTCGTTGACACGGCACTCATCACTGTAAGGTGAAGGTCCGGGGTTCGAATCCGTCATACTTAAAATTGGGCTTTTTTTCTCAAAAACACCGGCACCCTGATGTAACCGCTTCTGTTGCGAGCCCTCGAAAAAAACCACGTTACTGGCAAAATGGAGCGAATAAAACGTGAAATAATGTTTATAAAATCGTCAATAATGTTTGAATCTTTTATCCGCTTTAAACCCTTGTCGCCACCCCCAGGAAGTACGAATGAGGAGCTCAAATAAGAACGGCAACGTGAATGTTATCATTATGCACTACTGGAGGAAATCTCCCGCAATGGGACGGAAACGTTAAGACTAATGGGAGGATCTGAATATAAGTGGTAAGTGTTTATACGGGAGGTGAGCCATGATTAATGGATCTTTTATATGGGCTCGGCTCGTAGCGTTAATAGCATCTGAATGAGCTGTATCGGCCCCTCCCGAATTCCTGCCATCTTTTAGACCGATCCAGATCCGAGGGGCACAAAACTCACAGCTCATGAAACTATATAAAATTATTGTGAAGTTACGTGTGCGTGATGTGAGAATTGGCACAAAAGTCTTGTGTGCGATATTATCGGTCCGCTTGGTCTTTTACCTTATCGATAATAAAAACGTCAAAAATGCCTCAACGTAACGCATTCAATTAACTTAAAATATCGAAGTGCTTTTGACAAAAAAAATAAACTTAAAATGTTTTAATTTAGTTACAACATAAACCGAAAGTAGAAAATGGTGCGAATTCTCCCTGTGGTAAGTCCGTGAGGTAGTGAACCTGTTATTGGTCGTTACTTCTCATTTTGGTGTGTCTATCTTCGCTTTGATGGTCAGTCAGATGTGTTTCGGATTCTCGCCATCTTCAGTGATGGATCCTGGGTACTAGCACAACCAAGTATTATCGGTAATGATCAAATTACACATACACCACACTGAAAAATCTTATAACCCAACGTAAACTATTTGAGGATTGATTCGCATTGGTAGATTTCAAAAAGAATACCAGATTTTTATTGGATAAATTTTGGGTTTAATGTATTATTCAAGGTCTTGTTTTAGATATTGTATAAACAATTCTAAATTACTCATTCACTACACATTAGTTGAAAATACTAACGGTTCTCTTAGTTAATTCAAGAACAGTGCTTCTTGACATTTACCAGACGGGCATTCCGAAATAGCACGGTGTAGATAAAACATCTGTTGTAATTAATCCCTGTTCATAAATAGGCGTGTAATGGCCCGTTTGCATCGCCTCGGGGCGGTTATAATGTCGGAAGTAGAACAATAAGTTGGGTTTAAACGACCTGACTCAATGGAACTGCACTTAAGATGCAGCCCGAAGCGGACCCCCGCCCTCCATGCGATTATAACCGCCTCTCTTCCCTAATAGTATCCATTAACAATTCACGGACTGTTAGCGCAATTAGGACAGTCTCAGCCCTGCAAGTCAACCTCTCGAGCAATTAGGTAATAATACCTTAATGCTTGATTAGTCGCTCCCCTGAAGTCAATGAGCTGACATTAGTTTCGGTCTGGGAACTAATCAAGGGAATTCATGCTGAAACATGTTTCGTCTAAAGACGTACCGATTCGCCTCTTACGAATAACGCTTCATTTCACTCTATATCCATTTCTTCGATGGGGGTCGGAATGTTAATTAAACGGTGAGGGTGATTTCACCGAAAACCCTGCGATAAAAGCCCCTCGAACTGTGATTGAGTGACAAATGTAAGGTATTTTCTAAGCAGGACGAACGATTGTCTAGATATCGTTTTCGTAAAATAACAACAAAGTTGTGATTCGTTAGGTTTTTCTTTTCACTCTTATCTCCAGATACGTTTCTTTATGAGATTTTTTCCCCTCGTAAGCTGTAAATGTCAGGAAACGGCTAGGGATAAATAAAAGCCATCGTCGAATCGATGGCAATATCCTCTTAGAGTTATATTCGATGAGCACTCGGCTTCGCCCAAGTCCAATACCCTTTCCTGGAGGATTAATCAGGTTCTTAATTGAAGTTGAACTCTCGGGCGGGGCTTCCGTGACACTCCGCAACGAATTAAAGTTCGGACGGGCTTTTTCCACCCCAAGACTCGTCCACGGGGAAATATGTTTCCCTGGATGGCGAAACCGGGCGTGGTTTGCGTTGGCGATAATTAAGGAACGCTAAGCGAGACCGAACGTCCTCCCCTCGGCAAAAGTTATTACAAGGAATACTCACTTAACTAGTAAATGATGTTGCGGGATGAGAGGGGATTTATTTTTCCACTCCTCTCTCTAACTCAGTTTCCATCGATTATTATAAGTAATTATTGTTATTCGACAAAACAACTTTAACAGCGATTATCACTGTATTAAAAGAATTTAATAGTCCAATTGGAAATTATAATTCAATTGACATTAATAATATTTTTTTAATTTAAAACCTGTTGGAAGTTGGGCTGTCAACAGCCAAGGCAGTTTATTATCCAACGAATGCAATTCTTAGTTATAGTATATACCAATTATTCAATTTAGGTGATGGAATACTCGATATTCCTCTTTCATCGTTTACAATTATTGTAATTAAGGGCCCATGGGGTACTCAATGTTCAGCCATCGGCTCGCTCGTAGTACACGGTAATAAATACATTCACTCTCAACAGAAAATTATCAGGGGCCAGTTGCTCGCTGCCGTGCTCAAGCACAATTCTCACATCGGGCGGTACTCTTACGCGCTCTCTACAAAGAGCCAAGAAATTGCAACTCTCAATCACATGGGTCACATCGAACAAACATTCTCTACAGTAATTTTGGTTTGTTTTTATCTTATTATCGTTATTTATCGTTTTTCCATTATTTGTAGTTGAAATGAAAATTTGATAATCGATAACTAGACCAAAAATTTCAATTATGTTAGTAGTTAGCTTAGAAAATTTTATGGGAAATTTGGACATGTCTGGAAATCTCGTTTCAAGAAAATTGATTCGTTGGGGGATTTGTTTATTGTTCCTTTTCGCAACATCTTTATTTCGAGAGAACCATGTTTAAACAGTCGCTTTTGTCGTGGAATAATATTATCTTACACGTTCACGGCTGAAAATGCCGAAAAGTTCTACTGTCCGTAGACTCCAGAGGGAATAAAACGCCGTCTTGATGTACAAATAAATTAATGGACATAACCCAAAAGAATGAACCTGTAATCATAAAGCAGCTTGAATAAAGAATATCATTCGTTCTTTTTTTAGTCAGATTTTACTATTTTTCTTTTTTCTCCAGGAAATGTTCTCGACAGTTATTTAAATAACTCCATTGACATAGTTAGTAATTAAGTTTGTTGTTAATTAGAAAAGTTCGAGCTTGTTTAAAAATATATAATAAAAGAAAAGAACTACGTTTTTAATGAAATTGAAATAGACCTGGGATTGATTTATGTATAACGTGTTTGTGCAGTATCATTGATTATTTACAAGGCGTTTTCCGTGCGTCTAGACTAATTTATCAGGCTGAAAGCTGCTTCCATATGGAGGTTTGTTTAGCAAAGGGATATCGAGTTGGAAGAAAAAAAGCATTTGTTTATGCCGGTGATTGAGATGGGAGGGCCAACGCCTACGCCTGGCCGTATTAACTTCCATTCTTTATAGCTGCATCGGTTCGATTTATGCTCCCTGCTTTTATTCAAGCGTTATTGGGTCAGGAAACGAATACGAGGCGCATAAGAATAAACTACATTCCCTTCTTGTACGTAGCTTGAATAAAATAATCGGCTTGGGACGATGTAGAAATGAAAAATAACCGGTGCCCATCTGGGTCAAGTGGATTTTGTTAAAACCGTAACGCTGTCTGTTAGAGCCAGATGGCTTAACCATTTACGACAAACCGGCCAAATCTAAAACAAAACGGCCAGGCGTGACAAGAGCGACAAGAAATGAATATTGATTAAAATTATCAACTAGTAATAATAATTTCGTTACAAACATAAGCATACATTCACGTTTTGTAAATGATAATTTTGCCACCTACAATTACAAAAAGTGATTGTACATACTCTGTCACCTTCATCATTTCTATAAACATTAATTCGCAAACAAATTAGCTTTGGAATTATTATTCCATTTACGTTTCAGTGGTCAATTGACAAAGTTACTTCTTTTAATTAATTATTATTTTAATGTAAAGTCTCGGTTGACATTTGAAAATGGTAAGAGGGAAAATTGGAACGGTTGTAGGTTGAGATGGAGAATCCGAGGGGATCGAAATTACGATACCTCGATTAGTAGAGCAGCGGCGTCTTTAGCCTAAAGTCGTGAGGTCGAATCCCGCTCGAGACACTGACTTTTTTATCTTAACTAAGACCTTACATAGAAAGAATAATTAATTGGTAACAGTAACTTGGTCAATTGACCACTAAAACGTAAATTTATTAATATTTAATAGGTAAAAGAAGTAAAAGTATCACTTCACTAAGCAGCTCGCCGTGGCGACTAAATCCAGCTCTGGAATCCAATCCTCATTACACGACATTTGAAAATGACAAAAAGAGGGAATATTCGAACGGTTGTAGGTCGAGGTGGAGAATTGGTGTCCGAGAGGATCCAAGTCACGATAGCTGAAGTGGTAGAGCAACGGAGTTTAACCGAACATCGTTGGTTCGAATCGCGCTCGTGACGTTCAATTTTTATTTCAACCAACACCTTACATAGAAAGAATAATTATTTGGAATTATTGACCGCTTTACGAGCATAAAGTTATTGACGAAAGCTTAACTGCAAAACGTGGAAAGTTTTTGTTCATTTTGTTCACCAGCACCCCTCGGTTGATATGACCACTGCTGCTGTGAACCCTCATTAAAAAATGATGGGTTTATACGAATAGAATCTGTTTGACAAAACAATTTGATGAAGGAAGAGTTTTGTTTGTTTGTTTTTTTGTAGAACTTGAACACTTTCGGGAATTAGATGTTAGACAATAACGTTCCAAAAGAGGCCTGTGTGAAGGATTGCTACCACTGGTAAACTTTTCCTACAAGAGCCTGAAATGATATATTCAACATATACGAACGTATTTACTTAATATATCACTTGTAGTTATAAATATCGAATAAATGTAATTAAAAAGAACAATAATGACATAATACATTGAGGAAGATAGTTACGAAACATAATAGAGAGTATCTACTATTGATTTAGTTCACCTGTTCAAGTTCTTTCGGTCTCGTTGGTTTCAGGTTAACCATGGCTCTAAATGGCATGCAAGTTAGCCTACATAGGCAGGATAGGGGTGAGAATGCATTTATAAAAGGTTGTGGTCAGATAGTGAACATAAATATACTTGCATCGCCACAAAATATGTGAAGTGTAGTAACTATCGTCATGATGCTTTTGGTGTAAAGGATATTTAGGCTCAATCACTCAGGCAGAACACCCCCGCGAACAAAGAGCGAGGCTACTCATCTATGTAGACACAAAACAATCGGCCTGATTATTCAATAAATAATATTTCTTCTAGTAACTTATAGTGGTTTATTCTCCTTCCAACGGTTAAAACGCATAACTGAGCATTTGTTTCATGCTTTTCGTTTTGTACATTCCGTACTGTTAAAACTTTGAGATTGCCATTTCAGCGTTGTTGGATTTCAACCTACTCCACTTGACTTAGCCGGACATAAAAATGGAAGAAAACGCCTTTCAGGCGGAAAATTCGAGGAGCCGTAATGTAAATAAGCGCGGCGCGGACCGGGCGTGTTTACACCGCAGTCATTTCATGTGTTTAAATCCCTCGGACCAGTATTTCAGCGGCCATAAAACTGTTATACCGTCAGCTGCACAAAAACCTAAACAAACGGACGCCGGATCTGTATTTACACTCGTCTATAAACAAAAATTTAAGCTCTTAACCGAGAACCGGCCTCAAAATAAAACGAATCTTAATGGCAGCACATTTTATATCTCTCATCCATGTTGAAAACGTAATTTTTACGAGTTGTAACTTTACAACGGATTATCACCAAAAATGTTTACGTTTATACATCCTTACAGCGTTACAATTGAGTCTGTATATACACTACAGCTCAAACCCGCTGTCAGGCCTGTCTTGACCTCCCACTGGTACGGAGTGCACTGATGCAAAAGCAACATTTATGAAAATTTATAACTTGAAAATATAGAAACTTATTGTTTGAAGTAACAATTACGTGTTTTTTTAATAGTAATTATTATAGTTTGTTTAACAGTTTTGCTTGGATTGATTTCTACTTTTGAACCTTCAAGTTGTAAAAAGAGTAGTACAATTTTAATTATAAATCTTTCTTATTGTGATATAAATTTGATTTATTTGTAATTATATTTTTATTCTTATATTTAAGCAAATTTATTGTGTGAAATGACTGAAAATACTTTTCGTAATGAATGCTTCTATTATTCTCTTCAATTTTTTTCAGCCAGCCTTCATATAAGTTAAACCCCATGGTTTGTAAGTGACTGTCGACTTTATCGATAGAATGAGATGGCCAGTTTCAGCTTAGGCATTGTTTATTCTTATCGAAGCTTATAGGGAAAAACTGCCAACTAAACCGCCTTCACATATGGCCTAACTATGTAGCCTTGCTAAAAAGGTGATTAATCAAAATCAAGCTAAAACACAAGATAATGTATAATAAAATGAAAAAGTTATAACGAAACTTGAAATGATCTAATAAAAAAATGTATACTTTCAATAAAGAAAAATGGTATTTATTTTCTAAAACGAAATTACTTTCTTGTAAACATGAAAAATTATAAGTTCGGGCCTACTGGCTATGATAAACACAAAAGGCAAACATCTTTCAAAGGCACCTTGTGTAGAGTTGGATTTTCCGGGGTCCCACTTTGCCGTCCCAAGATGGCGCAAAACTCCTTCCTGCTGGACAGTTGGTCTACCTATTGTTGTCCGGAAAATAATGCAGGATTTTAAGTTTTCATTAAAAAAACTCTATATAAAATATTCTGTTTACGTTTACAGGATTACTCATTTGTATGAATGTCAACACTTATTAATACTCTTCCAAATGATATTGTTTGTTTACCTCTGTAGCATTCCGCTACTTGGAAATAATTCAGTCATCCTTATAATGTCAAAGCGAGAATTTCGTACGATTTTCTTTTACGAGTTTAAACTCGGCCGAAGCGGAGCCCAAACGGCTAGAAACATTAACCAAGTCTGGGGCGAGGGTTGTGTTAATGAGTGCACTGTGCAAAGGTGGTTTAAAAAATTTCGGGAGGGAGATTTCAGCCTTGAAGATGAAGAAGGTCGTGGAAGGCCTTCCTCTCTTAATGATGATGTTCTGCGATCAGTGGTGGAAGAAAACCCCAAAACAACTGTTCGAGAACTTGCAGAGCAACTCAAAGTCAGTAAAACGACCGTCGCTGACCACCTCAAGGCGATTGGAAAAGTGAAATCGGAAAGGGCCCATTTTGTTGCATGACAACGCTCGACCACATGTGTCACGTGTAACGTCACAAAAATTATTGGAGCTTGGCTATGAAACTTTGCCTCACCCACCCTACTCTCCGGACCTCTCGCCTACTGACTACCATTTTTTTAGACACCTGGACCACTACTTACAACACATAATATTCAAAAATCAAACGGAACTGGAAAATGCATTTATTGACTTTATCAATTCTAAAAATTCTGAATTCTACTCAGACGGAATTAATAAGTTACCAACACGTTGGGAGAAATGTATTGAGAGTATGGGAAATTATTTTGATTAAAGAACATTGCTTTAAAGTAACTAGTTTCTTTTTTTTTTGTTTAATACCAAAATCCTGCATTATTTTCCGGACAACCCAATATTTACTCGACCTCTGATTGGCATATATCACAAACGCCTCACCACCTCGGCTGAGGAGTCGGTTTGTCTTGTATCCCCGCTTTCTTCCATACCACCTTCGGCCCCACATCGCACCTCAGGGGATTGTTTCTTCAGGAGAAGATTCTCAAGGGCGAGACGATCCCCAATAAATGGACAACACCGCCATAGGGAAAATCCAATTTCAAAATTGGCGAAACCGTCGCAAAAATTTGATAGTGCAATTTCCAATCTCTATCTTTAAACAGACAAAATATATTTGCATAATTAATATGATACGTATAATCAGCTCTCATATACTTAAATGTTCGGAGGACTAGATCAGTTACACTAAAGAATGAAAATAGGCATATTAAAAAACAGTGCACAAGAACAGAAAAACAACATAGAGCCAGATGAATAACTAGTAAATAAAATACACGCAAAACCACAACACCTGAAAAACACACACTAAATGAACGACATGAACTTATATAATGAAAAGGCCGTTAAAAATAACACCTTATTTAAAAAATGGAAATAACCAATAACTAAAGAAGTTAAACAAATTGCAAAATTTTTTAGACAAGGTTAGTTCTGTCACTAGGCAAGAATGACCTACGTGCAATAGTTTGCAATTGCCTATAAAAACATCGGACAGCGAACTAAAACAACAATGAAGACATCGGATCATTTGAGGACAAAGAGAATCAAACTATGCATTTTACACCACGAAATGCCATATCAAGAAAGACAAGCGTACAGTTCCATGTCCCTTGTTAAAAAAAACCCACAAAAATATCATTGAAAATGTAGAAATAAACACCAGCAGGTGCAGTAACCACTCATACATATGATTGCTGTCTTTCAAAACAGCACACAAATTAGAAATAACCGACCAGATAGAAAAATATAAACATCCAGACCTAATTCGTGAAAAACGCCGACAAACAGAGACAACATCATACCCTTTTCGCCTTTTTCAAACGTATAAAACAAAACGAACGTATCACTAAAGACAACGAAATTCCGAGATGCGACGTGTCAGATACAAAACATCGAAATTGATTCGAATTGACGGACCTCCGTGAAACATGTTTTGTCGTATGTAGACAGATTTGCTTTTTGTATTAGCGTTTTTTCTTGGAGATCAATACGGCATACTCTTTTTCAAAATATTTCCGTCCAATAAAGTGTAGCCGGTCGAATAAATCATCGGAAAGCCGAATAACTCCGTAGAATCGTACAGGAACAAGCTTGAGTCAGTCAGATAGCATAATAAATAATTTTGAAACTACAGCTCCCGAGTGAAAGAAATAAAGGGAGCTCGTCTCGGCTACATTGACCGTTTCCCTCGAACGGGAGCCAAGTCATAACGTACTCTGCAGACATTTATGCACGGGTTTAATGGGCTTAGGCTCCATTCGGTCCTGACCGTGCCGACAATTTTTCCCCTCGGCTACACCGAATTTATCGGAGGCGGTGTTGATTTCCCCCCGTATCGCACTGACGATCCGTCTGGCTTCCGTGCCGACGGATTGCGCATTCAGCGCCAATTACGGACAATTTCTCGATAAGATCCGACGGAGAGAAGGGAAATAATGGCCGCGATAGAAGAGGCGCGAATAACAAATCAAAATCATCATTTAGAAACTGAAAACTCAGGTCTCGATGAAACCAGTCCAGCCATCGCTCAAATCGGCTTGCGTCTAGGGTGCCGATCGTGCCATTCAGTATTCATCATGCTATTTAAACAGTCAAGAGATTTCTCTATAAAGTCTGCGCGGTGATAAATCTATTACAACTGAGCGGATACAGACCAAAATGATCGGTAACGACTAAACCGGTTTATCGCAACACATGCCATACATATCACAACTCACTGTGAACAAAGGGCTAGAGAAAATTTTAAATGGTAGCCCTTCTTACTTTTTTAAAACTTTAGGAAAGGTAAATTAAAAGGGAAAGCTTTTAAGCAACGCAAAGTACAAACACAATTTTTATTAAAAATTTACTCGGAACATGCAGAATGGACATGAATCAAGGAAAACCCCTGGTACCTGGTACATCAATAGTGTTCGTTCAGCCATCTACATTGATCAACTGAGAATGAACAAATTATCTGTCAGGAATAGTTTGCTATTTAGGGGAGCACATCACTTGGACGGTAAACAAATTTAATTCATTGTTTTTGATATTACAGAAACCCTGAAACTCTTGCTGGACATTTTAACACCAAAAGCACATAATTATGACAACAGAAAGTTTCTTTTACATTTATCGCGCTAGAAACACTCACGGCAAGCTATTTCTTATGATAAAGATGATAAGTACCTATAGAACCTATATAGAACAAATATACATATTATATATATATATATATATATATATATATATATGTTATATATAGCATATTTACATTTTATTTATGCTGGAAATTAAAACTGGGTGCAAAGAATGAAGATAAAAAACAGATTGGAAATAAATACATATTTTCTGAAATCCGTACATTTTCCTTAGGATATTCTGACAACAAAACCAAAAAATGTCCAAAACATTCGTTAAAACAAATTTGATTAATTTTAGTAGAGCATTTTTAGACGAAAGTTCCCTAGATGAGTAAATAGCTTATTTTTATTGAAAAAAAAAAAGAAAATTTCATAACTTCATGAATCAATTCCCCTAAATTTATAAATCAAAAATAATTTGCAATAAAATATTTTGTATTATGCATAATTTTAGTCCATTTGTAATGAGTCGTATATAAATCTGCAAATAATAATATTATAAATTATTAAAAAGTATATTTTACTAAATTGGAAATTAAAATAAAATAGCTCTGACGACTCGCTATGCAAGGCAATAATAAATACCAATTGCCCACATCCCTCCATTAAAAATAAGAGGATGGTACATGCGTCAGTGACAGTAAAGAAAAAGCCGAATTTTTACCAATCACCCTGCTGAAATCTTCAAACCAAATGAAAAATGAATGGCAGCATACTGGAAGTAACAGCCACTCCGCAAGAAGAATATATATGTATAAAGCTAGTTACAACTAAACCTAAGAAATTCAAAATTTACGTGCCAAAAAAAAACCCAGATTACGCTCTTATCATTGGAGAAATACCAAAAACATTGACGGAAAAGTGGATAGTTAAACCCATATATCCATTTAACGTTGCAATCGGACCGAAATATCTTCCCAGCATCTGAAAATTCGGAGAAGTCGTTATCATAAAATATGAATGAAAAGGTGATATCAGTAGGATCGACCATCAAACATTCCACCAAAATCCTTCACAACCAACAATTTTTTTAATGGTTGTTATTGTTTCGACGTATTTAATTAGACTTACCACCAAAAAAAGAAGCATTAACAATTTTACGGAGTATTTTAGAATAAATTAATTGGAATCCTTTTTTGATTACCACGTGTCAGAACCGCACGCCCTGAAAGCTCTCTTTTTAATATAAATGATTTTTTTAGCTAAAATTTAATTGAATCTTGGTTCTTTATGCCGGTAAAATTTTAATTCTTGGAAATAATAATAAATCGTAGACTATCGATTTCGAAAATGTCAAAAACATAGGACGAGGTAGAAAATTCATTTCTACTTTTTTAAATAGTCCAGAAACTACAGAAAGAAGATATCCGTTAGGCTATCTGTCTAACCAGCCTGGAAAAACGAACAAATGCGATATCAAATTCATGTTTGACAGCTTGGTAAATCGGCCAGAGAGCTGGAGTATCAACCAGCATAAAAATCATAAAGAGGATTATAACTGATGTACGCATATCCAGAGAAGAGAAATAAAACTGATACCAGCGCTAAATAAAGTTCATAAGGAACCTCCATAAACAATTCGATTACGACCTTGGGATATGAAGGTTTTGCCTTCACAATAACGTTGTTTACAAAATCATACTAATTATTTTTATTCATTAATATAATTTAAGAAATATTTATTGTTTATACGTTTTGTTTTATATTCGCGGAAGTCATATTGCTTTAATATTCTAAACCGATTCAGTATTGTTATCCCATTTCGTTACGATCTAAATATTGAAAAATTCTACATAATTAAAAGGAATATTGAATCATAAAAAGAAAGCAGATATAAAAAGCGAACGTAAATATCGTGATATTAAATCAAACTTTCTTTTACTGCGGCAATTTGCTTAAAATGATAGCTTTAAAAAAACAGCATGCTGCTATTCTACATTAAAGAAGAGAGAAAACTATAAAATCCCGTTTTCAAAAAGCGATTTTCTTGTTTTAATAAATGTCCATTATAAGTTTTTTATTTTACAATAAAAAAGAAAGAGGGGGAAAGATTGCGTGGCTCTCCGGCAAAGCAAATTGTGTTAGAATGAAAAATGGTTTTGTTGCGGAACGCGGTTTTATTTTATTTATGGTCTCGGGGCTCGTTAATCTTTATGAAGAGCTGCCTCTTGGTATTAGGGAAGACTTTCGGTTCCCGTCAAAACAACAGCTGTAGCCGCCCGTGGACGGGCTTTATTTTCGGTGTTGGGACGTGGCCGGTAAGGGAAATGTTCTCCTTCCAGGGCCGGCTTTCAAGCCGTGAAAAGCCGAGGGAGATTGATGCCGTCCTAAAGCGAAGGTGACCCCGGGACGAGTCACTAACCCAAGAAGAGTATTAATCAACAAGGGACGGGATATGTCCTCGAGAAAGGATTGCCCGGTTTAAATATTCCGGCCGACACCTTTGTTTGCCCTCTGGAAAAGGATTAGTTTGCCACGGAAAGAAAGAAGAGCATCAATTCTAACCACTGTACCAAAGAGAACTCGTGTTATGCATTACACATAAAGACTACCAAACAAATTGAAATCTCTCCCGTCATAAAATAATCGAAATTTTAACATATCATAACTAAATGTGTATGATTACTTTTGGTGTCTGGGTATGTTTAGTTTGTTTGACTAATCATCGAAAGTAAATATACAATTTAAAATATTTTCTGCAGTTGCTAGCTGAACCAAAGGCTAATTCTCATTAAATGGGCTCAACTGATATTTTTTCCTATGGTGTAATATGTATTATATCCAAATGAGTCACTGCCATTTTACAAAGGATTTCTTAAAACGATTTCTTTCAAATGGATAAAATGTTTGCTCTGTATTTTCTGAAAACAGATTACTAATATTTTTGCATTTTACAAAATAAATAATAAGTGCCATTAGCTTTTTTCATCTCAACTAAAAACCTTAACTAATTGTCATGTATTAATTGGTCAAGCGGACCACGAAAGTAGTGAAGTAAAAATTAAACATTTTTTATTGACGAAACTTACTTTTACTTACTTCATATACATTCATTCTAATATACATATCGTAATATTAAAATATTACAAACAAAGCTGAACAGCTTAATATTTTAAAACAATAAGTTCAAATCTATTAAATTTTACTGTCCTAACGTACAGATCGAATATCAAGTTTTACGGTTTTGATTTTTTTATGTGTATTATACATAAAAATATACAGGATGTATGAACTTCTTTAGTCCAACCATTTAATTCGGAAACGAATAACTTTAGTATACAAACTCCAAGTTATTTTGGCTAGAGATCTGTCGGTGGTAACAGACTTAACATAACTTTCTCACCTAGCTGGCATCCGTCCGGATGTCGATCCTAATCAAAATTTTCCTTTCAGTGAATGTGGCATAAAATAAGCCGAAGAATCGAATTATACAATAAAAATGTTAGATTCTCAATTAAAGTAAAAAAATTAGTGTTATTGCCCAGCTACATGAGAAAGTTATTTTAAATTATTCTGATTATTCATCATAATGTTAAATTATTCTCGGCCATTCTCAAAATCCAAAAAGACCTAAACTCCAGCAATGAATGGGCCCATAAAAATTCCCTAGTCCTCAACCCGTCCAACTCCACCGCCATCATTATCGGGACCAAGCAACTCCTCAATTCCCTACCAGCATCCCACCTCTCATACTAAATAATCACCCCATCCCCTTCTGCTCCTCGGTTAAAAACCTAGCAGTAGTCTTTGATCAAAACCTTTCCTGGCATTCTCACATTTCCTAAATTTCCCGCCATTTCATCGCCTCCGTCAGCCTATTCCGACGGTCCTGGCTCTTCCCTTATACTTCCATTCTTCGATTACAGCTGTTTGGCATACGGTGGTCTCTCAGAGAGGGAGAACGCACGATTGAAGCGTATTTTCAATTGTTGCATAAGATGTGTGTACGGCACTTCTCGTGGATCCCGGGTGTCGGGGTTGTATTTCCAACTTTTCTGTCTATTCCCCTCCTTCCGTGCCCAGTATTTCCTAGGTTGCTTTCTTTTCCGCACTCGTCGTCCTCCTTACATCATCCAATCCCTTGAACTCAACTCCTCACGTCACTCCCGTAAGACCCGTCCATCCCCAATCGACCTTGTCCTTCCGCAACATACAACCCATACTTTCGAAAGATCCTTTCTGATCCGAGCCCCTAAACTCTGAAACTTCCTTCCCCTTTCAATTCGTCACGCTTCCTCCTTTTCCTCTTTAAAATCCCATTTTCATAATCACCTCCTCTCCCTCCAAGCAGAGACCTCAATATAGCATTTATTATTTTTGTTTTTGTTAATTTTCTCTTCTGGCCCGCCTTACTGGCATACATTGTTCCACGATTTCTATCTATCTTTTTTCCCTTTTTTGTTAATATGTGACATCGTAGAAGGTTATTATATTTTATCTCATGTAAATTATTCTTAGGGGACACCAGTCCCAGAATAAAGTGATTTTTCTTCTTTTTCTTTCTTCTTAAATCTTTTACTACCATGTAATCCCTAGCCAAAAGTGTATAAGGATATTTTTTGCTAATGCTAATCATTTTCGAAATTCGAGGGCCATCTTGTTACAAAAAGCGTAACCCCTTCACGCGTCATCCGTCGTACATAACTGAGAAATACATGTTCGAACATATATGTTTTTTAAAGGCATAAAAACGTGACGTCACTTGTCGGTTTTACTCTATTATTTATTAATACTCCAATTTCTTGAAGGTGTATTCTGCAAATTCATTTTTAGATTAACTTTGCCATTTTTCTACGGCCTTTCTATTGGGTCAGTATTTTAAACGTTTCCGGTCATTTGGGTCTGTCTCTTCTCGATTTCTTGGTTTCTTAGGTGTTTCGGCTTCACGCCATCTCCGGTGGGAGTCTGCCAAGAAAAACAATCTTGACAATTTCATCGGTTTAAACATATTGTAGATTTATTTTATCTTAGCTATATTTTACTTTCAATTTTCCCTGGTCTTAACAAAATTTTATTAGCATCTCCCGTCAATGAAATTGTTTTAAATTAATTGTATTTGGGTATTTAAGAGTTAGTCTTTACGATTTTCCAATGAAAATATTCTTCACTTCTATAGTTGAACATTTGATGTTTTGTCTTGTATATGCTTACGTTTTTTATTCCTTTGCAAGTAAATTGTTCAAAGCCTTTTGATCCTATTCACAATTAGTAATAATAATTAATTAATTTGATTTATTTTCTTCTCTGCGGAAGTCAAAAGCTTTTTGCTCTATGCTATGAGATCTCATTGAGCAATGAATAATTATGGTTTTTTGTTCTTAATATTTTTCAGGATTGGAAGTGGGCCGACGCCGGTCGTGATGCCGGTTTACCCGGCACCGCGAACTACCGCGCCGCCTCCGCCGCATTACTCGCCCTATTCGCCCTCCAGGTTCAACATTGATAAACGCTGCCGGCATTCTTGCACCTGGAAATGCTCAGCGATCGCCCTCATCCTTTTGTCTGTCGCCCTCACCGCGATGCTCGCCTACTTTGCAGGTAATTATAAGCCTTCTCCATTCATCGATATTTCCTTTTTTAATTAGTTCAATCGATTTTGTTATAATTATAAACCGCTTTGGCTTATATTTGTGAAATTTGTACGTAGCTTGCAATTAATGCAGCTAAGTAGACTAAGAACTTACAATTAGATGATTTAAGGTACAATATTTTTATTCTAAACAACAAATTTAAATACGACAATAGAATATTAATAAAATAATAGAAAACTAACTGATTAATTTAAAAAACTTTTAATTTATTCTTATTTTCATTTTCATAAACGAATAAAACACTATATTTTTATTATAAACCTAAGACATAAACAATTTCATCTTGTATTTTCCGCCTCATTCCATCACCACCTCCTACGAGGTCGATTACTCGAATCTTATCCTAGTTATTTCCAATATCTAAGAACACCTTGTGCTCTTAAGACTCCAGGAAATCGACGACAAGACCGAATGAAGAAAAATATACTCCAGTGTACGTTCACATTTAAAAAAAAAATCTTACTCTCACATCAACAAAAAGAGATACCTAGCGACTTCAATCCAAGTGAATACTTTATACCAAGAGATCAGACTGACATTGAATTCCCACACACATGGCTTACGAGACGACAACTCAACAGAAGACTTGAAGAACTACGTAGGACCAGAATCACACGTTGCCGTAAAATTAAACTACCCTTACAGAAGACCTTACTGCGACCACTTTGGACATACGAAGTGGAACTGTGTTCTGCTAAGCCATCCAATCAAAAGTCCTCAGACAAAACGTCAAAGCTGATTTCACTATCCACAACGACTCCACAACCCGTACAAGCCCTACTGCTCAAGTCCTCTCTGGTGCTTCCCATATCAAGAACCCCTTCGACTCAAACGACGATGGGCCCCGAGTCTTCCTCGGCTGAACCCGATAACAAATTGAGTGCCAGCATTAGATTCTCATAACACTTATCCCCCAGCTGCAGTACTGGCCGTAGTGTTAGTGTTTTTCCCGAGATTTTATACATAAGAACAATTTGGAATGTGTATAACTCATGTACAGGAAACAAAATAAATATTATTATACAGAAAAAAATTGAAAAATTCTCTGAAGATATTTAAATTACGATTTTTTTAAACAATGTAAACATTTATGTACATGTTCTCTTCAAGCTCATATTAGGTTGAAATAATTATCTTAAAAACTAGTTATATAATATTAAGTTACTTAATATTAATTGAATAAGTTAACATGATGTAGTAAACAAAAAACTAGACACGCTGAACCTACTTTCTTGCTGTATCAGTTTTAACATTTGGAAATTTTTTAAATCATTTTGACATTTAATAATCTATGTGTTTTTTAAACGACTTTCACATGGCTAATATAAATATATTTCATTTCATTTTATTATTATTGAGTGGAGATTAGTGACCATTAGTCGATGATTATTCGGAAATCGTGAGATGCGGTCTGGTGTGACTTTGGTTTCAGAAAAACATTTTCTTTATCGTGCCAACGTTTCGATCATTATTGAGATCATCTTTTGGGAACAAAGTGTTTGTTTTCTGCGTAATTGCGCAATTCTTGCGCGTCGTGTTGAGAATGGCCACTCACAATGGCACAATTACGCAGTAAAGAAACGCTTTGAGCCCTGAAGATGACCTCAATAAAGATAGAATCGTTGGCAGGATAAAAAGGAATGTTTTTCTGAAACCTACATCTGGCTATTTCCGAATAATAATAATTATTATTCGTGGTTCGTTTTTTGGGAAAGAGTGAAACAATATTACGAATTATAATGACAATATTGAATTTTTATACAAATATTTTGGGCTAATTTTCTTCACCACCCCACCAATAAGCACAATTTTACCAGCACATTTCACCGGAATCTTAATTAAAATATATATTTAATCTGATAAAATATAACCATGTCTCATTACAATTTGTAGCACATTTACGCTTTTTGTCATCTTATTTAAATAAACATACTTTATTATTTTAAAGTCCCTGGATTCTGTACATTGTTTTGTTTTCCTGTTAGATAGCATCAGGATTTAAAAAGATAACAGTTTTTTGGCCGTATTGGAAATTGTGGAACCTTATTAGATTTGTACAATATTTTTTGTCTAAGAGAGATAAGTAAAATGCGTAAAGAGGATTTTCTTGGAAGGAAATAAAACGAGAAAATTGCCGAGAGCGGGAGTGATGTTATATTTATCCTTATCTCAATTGAAAACATTGGAGGTGGCCGTTTTCTTTCGAGTAGCCTGGGGCTGTAGGTCTGAAAAATATCTTTAACCTATTCATCCCTCCTCCGACCACTTTCACACCCGAAACCAGGGGGAAAAAAGGGTTAAAACGAGAGATGAACTTTAAACGGCGTTTTATGAATAATGTAGCCTCTTTTTCCGGCAAAAACCTTAGATTCCTCAGCACTATATTATTTCTAAGAAAGAAGCCTTGGAAATAAAAAGGGGGCGGAGCCGGGTTAGGCACTTTGTCCGGGCTTTTTCATCCAACAGTCGAGATTAGGGCGAGGAAATAAAGTGAGTTCCTTTTCCCTCCCCGTTCCGCAGGTCCTTTCGTCTTCTCGGCGGGGTGCGAAACGGCAAATAAGAGAACACTCGTCGGGGAAACGAGGCCGTTTCCGAAAAAATAATCTGGCCGTTTGAGCTGCCGCGAGGCCACAGCTTCTATGTTATGTCGCGGAAAAACCTGTTGTTCCGATTCCGGGTTGACGTCAGATTGATTGGTATCCAATAAAGGTATCGAACCGGGTTGAACAAGAGACCGTTCCTTTTTTGGAAATTTATTATAGCAATTTCTTCGCCAAACACCCCAAGGCGATATCTTCACCCTTTTTATCAAACGGGTAGTGAATTCATTATTCACAATACTCTATTTTTTCTCCCAATACCTTCTTTCTTCCCCAAGACGATTATGCAGTAAAATACATAAAAATCAGAATCGTGCAAAGTAACTAGAAGAAAAATGTCTATTCAGAGATTGCTTTATTTTTCATAGTTCCTTCGTTCAGAGCAGTTGATTCCATCCTTCTCCTAAGAAGAACTAGGTCATTGACTTTTGTTGCTACAATTCTATTCCTTGGGTTTTCTTTCTATCTATCTGGCGATTCTTTCGAACCACACTTTCGAAGATGATATGGATGGCTGTTCTTCCTCCTCATTGCATAATCTATTAATGGCATCATCATTGAATGTATCCATGTTGTGTAGATGTTTTCTAACTGGCACCTTACAAACTGGTGTACAATCCTTCAAAATGTAGCAACACGTTTGCTTTCTCTTCTTTGCTTTTCTCCAGTCTTTTTGAGGGTTGTTTTAGCATTATAGGCTTACCCTTTAGAATTTAAGCATATGTCCTTTTGTCTTTTTTCGATCCTTTCTGTAATGGAAGATTCTTTTTTATCCCAAGGTTCAGGGCCTATATATTGTCTTCTAGTCCCCCCACTGTTGTGTATGGCTTTTCGTTACACAAAATTTCTTCGTTTCATCAGAGTCGTGTTTCCTCAAGATTGGGAAACTTTGAATGCATTCACTGACTAATTTTGATGTGATTTTGCTACATGTCAATCCTAAGAAGATGATTATGTTATCTAATCTTTAAGATTTTCTATCACGCTGATGACGTGTATTTCTTTTAGAAAGACCAAGACTTTCCTAATAAGATTGATCGTTCATGTTTTGAGCTTTTGCAGAAAACGCCAGTTCTTTTGTTATAGCAATCTGTATAACATACTGTTGCATCTGATGTCCTCCCGAATTCTTCCTCTCTTTTGTATATAGTTGGGAGTTATAGGATTTTGTAACGAATGTTTCGTAGATCATGTAGTCTGTCCCAAGATCTAAAAATGGGTTTATTAATTTTAATTTATATTTAATTAATTTAATTTTCTTCGCTTCTCCTTGTATGAGTAGTTTTAATAGAGGTAGTTAGTTCCAGCAGTGTTTCTAGTGCAATTGTTTTCATTTTCCCTGCAGAGATATGCCTGTTTATATAAACCCATTAATAAACCAATATCTTTTCAAACTGACTGTTCAATGACCACCAACTCATTATGTTTCGGTCAATATGAGTATGGCTAAATTAAAATTCTGAACTCATGTAAAAGAACAGAAAGTATAATTTTTCACATTTGCAAATCGTTTTTTAATAATTTATTATCGTACATATTTTAAAATAGCATGGAATTGAGTGTGTGACTTGAAAAGTCAGGGCGAGAAGAAACAATGGACCTAAATATTAAGTTTTTTATTTGGTATAATTAATAAATACAATCATTTATGAACAAAATAATTATTACATGGTTAACTTTATGTACAAAGCTTGGTTACTACTTGTTATGTTTTTATTTATTTTTTATATGTCGTTTTGGTTTATGAGGAAAGAAGAATTTTGTAGTTAATATCTTCTCCTAAGATGATACTTCTTTCTACTTTGTATCTTTTGCATCTCATTATGATGTGGTGGAGATTTTCCACGCGACCACGCACTTGGCATTGAGATGAATCCTTTTTCCCGATTTATTGAGATAGTTGCCACATAGCCCATGATTCGTCAGCAGTCTATTTACGGTCGTGGTAGTAATCTCCACGGTACCAACGCTCACTTCCTACTAAGGGGAAAATTCTCTTGATAAATTGGCCTCTTCCTAAGGACGAATACGTCAATTGCCAGTCTACGAGAAGAATCAAATGTAGGGATCTTTTCATGTCTGTTTTTGGAACTGATATGGCCAATGTGAGTCCAGACTCCGTTGCTTTTTTGATCAGTCTTAGAAAAATTCAAAATCTATAGGTTTAATTTCATAACTCACGTAGTGATGACAAGTATTAAATCATCGTAAAGTTGTGCTGTATTTGTTAGTTGACTGGAGAATACCCCTGGCGCCTAGGACAACTCATTCCAGACATCGCATTTTTGGCTATCGATTCTCTGTTTATTATCTAGAATACTACTTCGAAGGAAATTCGGAACTTTATTTCTATAAAGTGAACTGGCCATATTGGCAAATCAAATTACTACTTTTGACTTTTTTGTTTTTAAATAAGTTGTTTGAATGTTCTTCCCTTCTGGAA
Organism: Cimex hemipterus; assembly: GCA_039619505.1. NCBI lineage: Eukaryota > Metazoa > Arthropoda > Insecta > Hemiptera > Cimicidae > Cimex > Cimex hemipterus. The sequence goes on along the minus strand of CM077104.1, from coordinate 29,578,838 downwards.
CCTCAGAATCTACAGATCTTAGTTTAATATCTGGATAAGTTGAAATTAGAGAGAATGGCCTGTTTATGCTGGTATCATAAAACGAACGTGCTGTAATGTTAAATAAAAATAAAGAACAAAGCGGTTAATGGCCCCGAACGGTGTGTTGTCCAACAGCACAGTTCTCTGAGCGCACATTTGAGCCCTTCGGACTCCAGCAGCCCTTCCACGTGTGCAATCCGCATCGGAGTAAAAAGACAAGCCGCCCGTTGGGGAGGGTTAATGTGGCTTTATTATTGCCGAGAGAGCATCCCCTGCCTCGGATCGATACCGAGTGACAGTCCTGGCTACACTCAGTTCTTGAGCCCTCCCTTTCACCCTACGACATGGTTTTATTTCGGCCCTTTCCCTTTCCCGCCTGTCGTTTAAGGCAAATCGAATTCAACTACGTCCCGCAAACTGCATCAAAAGAAATTTAATATAATTTTTACGAGTTGCAGTCCACCTTTCCAACAGGATGTGCGGAAATAAGCGATTATACGAATAATTCTACAGATATGGCCATTTCAGATAATAATAAAAGTAGCAATATTTTTTTTCTTTATTAAAAACGTTTATTGATTCAACGTTAAGCTAAAACAAATTACTGTTTATAGTTAATAGATGCAACATTTTTAATAATGATAGGCAAACTTTGTAATGTTAGACATGATGGACTCTGAATTGTAGAAGGGGGATTATCCTCGCTCGACGTAATCCAGGTCACACTCGAGTAAAAGCCACATTTGTGCCAAAAATCACATATTGAGAAGTTAGTTATTTGTAATTTAGTTGCTGCCGCCGTATAAAGAGCGAGGAAGCTACTTACCCCCTTCCACCTATCTTTCTTCTCCTGTTCCTAGTTTTGGAGAAAACATAACTATACAATATAATATGGATAGATTTTATTACCTTGAATTAAGGAATCCGATGGTAAAATATTGTGAATTTAGTTGAACCTCAATTAATGTTTTTGATACCTTGTGTATAGGATGGAGAAAAATTGACCTTTGCCTTCAGTGTAAGATATGTGTACGGAAAATAATTTAATTTTTAACAAGAGAGTGAGGGTGAATTTGCTTTACAAAAGTTAGGGGATGATTTAGCCCTGGACTTTACATTTGTTGTCTGGGTGTGAAAATTTGAGGTCTTGCATAGAGGGAAATGATTTTCCATGCCTGAGGATGACGAATTCCTATATTTCAATATTATACAGCAAAACGGTTTTTACAACACTCAAAATATATAGAATAAAACTAGGAAGCAAATGTTTATTTCATTATCTAAGTTTATATTCATAACTTGTATTTTATAGACAGACCTTAAGACGAAGTTAATCTTGAATCCAGTTTTTTTTCTTTAGCCAACATAATAATACGACGAGGATAAGAGGATCAGAAATGATCAAGTTCGATTAAAAGGTTTTAAGAGAGTTGATCACTGGTCACGCAATTTCACCGGTCGTTCAGTGAGATTGGTAACTTGCGTTTTTGACCTGAGAGAACATAATTTCGGAAAATGAAAAGCATGTGCGCGCTTCCAATTTCGATGATGGGTTCTTTTGTGAAGAAGGAGGCATCAGCCCCGCAGGCCGAACCGAGTTGCCCACCGGTTTTGAAACGGCAGTATTCCTAAGCAATTACCGACATTGAGTTCTTCTTGGCCGTGATCAAAGCACAAAGCCCCCGGAGCACGGTTCTGGCCCCTTTGACGGAAAACCTAATCGGACTTATCGGGAAAGCACATTAATTACATATTAGGGAGTTGGCAGATCTCTCTCCAGAAACTTCCCCTAATTCCACCCCGTCTAATAACGTTTCCAGAAATGCAATAAATCACCGGAGAGCCGGTCCCTCGGATACCTGGAGATTAAGCTTCAATAACTTGAAACTCTCCCCGGCCGGCCCCGTCCAAGGATGTGGCAGGCGTAATGCGAATTTGATTGCATCAATATTTCCTTTGTTGCCCCCTTCCCTTTTATATTAAAGGCATAAACTGCACACATAAAGATGAAAGATGGAAGTGATAATGGAACTTTTTCTCAGGAAATATCTCCTATAATCACAAGCAGTAACGTTAAACAATAGCCCCTTTTTTCTCGACCACCGGCCCTTTTTCAATCTAAGGCAATATTTTTCATTTCCCGTTAAAGCTTTTTTTATTCTTTCGTTTACTTTTACGATTGTTTTTTCTTACACTCTTCTTAAACCATGCTTACAAAGGGTGGTATTCTCATGGAAAGCTTACCTTTTACGAAGACCCATTTTCTTTAAAAAATCTCTTCAAAAATGTCAATTCACCATTATTTCCATCTAAATTAATTTACATCGTTCAACTGGAGAAAACGGAGTTTAAAGACATTTTGTTGTTTTTTAACAAATCCAGCCGAGTTATTATCTTATTTTTACGGTTAATTTAAATCACTTTGCTAAATTGGTCCTAAGAAAGGCTTCGGGGTAGACCTTAACAACCCTGAACTTCTTTTGGTAGTTCCGGCCAATTGGGCCTGATGGGGGGCATTGGGGTGCGATTTATATCAGGGGTTCGAAAGCGGCAGTTTTGTGAAGACAATTATTACTTGACGATCCGTGAATCGTATGAGATACGATAATAAAATTCCTAGCCCATTTATCGGTGTAAACATTTGGTAAGATTTTTGTCGTAAAATAGGCAAACTTGATATTTAGTGAATTCAGTGATATTGACCCGTTTAAAAAGACCTACTACTATACCTATTGTATAATATCAAACGAAAGAAAATCTTATGTAGTTACGCGTAACCGAAATGAGAAATACGCTACTAGCCTCCTCTCCTCCACCGAGGAATCACTACATCATAGGTCAAACCAGACCTCGGGGTGATGAGACTTTAAAAAAAAAAATCCATTTGTAAAATTTTTAAGCATATCGGGTTCGAATGTAGGGCTGCTAGATTCGAACCTGGGACCTTTTGATGAACGCCGTATCAACGTCTAAATCGTTTCGGCCACCAATGACTCGTGGCGAGTTTTTGAACTCCCGATTTGTGGGGGAACCAAGGATATTTACTGTATCCTTGAAAAATAAAAATAACAAATATTGCTTATAGTGTGAGAGAGGAATATTTTTTCTCCCCTCAGCTCTCAATTAAATTAGTCATATAATTTGTGTATAAGGTGATGGAAAACTATCGAGTACATACCCAATCGTCCTACTTGATTCGAGTAAAGGGAAGAATGTACAAAAATATAATTGTAATTAGATTCTATCCTTCACGTCTTGGGGCTGAAATGGCCTAATGGTCTTGAGCCCTCGACCCAATTTCGTTGGGCAGGTCTGATCCTATACTGCCAATAACACCGGGTTGGTGATTCGAAAAGCTTGCAATGAAAAAGACCATTTCCGATTCCTTAGTCAATCTAATGTCACAATAATCGGATTTCCACACCAAAAAACATGGATAAATGTAAGAAATAAAATGTTTGTCATATAAATGAACCAATAAGAGTTAAGGAATTTTACCAGAAGGTCAAATCGAAGAAATAATTATATCGGATAGGAGGCAGACACTCAAATAGCACGAATGGGACGCCTTATATCCGAACGCAATAAAGGGAAGGTAGCCGCCAAGAGAGAGGGTCGTGGGGTCGGCGAGGGGATGGCTGGGGGCCTTGTTAGAAGAGAAAACGAGTAAGAAATACGCGAGAGGCGACGGATATCCAATAAAAGGCCGCTATATTGTAGGACGGGTTACAAAATAGACTGTCTTCTTTTTCCTCTGGCCCGGGCGCAACCAGACTGACACGCCCTTCGCTCAGCGCAGAAAAGATGGATGGACTTCTTCCTCTGAATACAAGGGATATTACATAACCCGGGATATTAGGGCTCCCGCTTTGTGGCCGGGGGTGGGCCTCCTCTCAAATTTTACCACATATTTCATGCTTGCCCTAATAGCGAGGATTTCCTCGGAAACCCTACTTTAAACTCGTCTTTTCACGTACTAAGCTCTACTGATCACATGTGCCCTTAATATCGGACCCTTTCCTACAAAGTCTCTCATCACTCATCGATGTCTTTAGCCCAAATAAATGAAAAACCTTCGAAAAAAACTGCCAAATCCGCCATGTATGTGAAAATGTAAAATGTTTTGAATATTTGCTCATAAATAAACGTATCTAATTTTAAACAAAGTGTAAGAAAACCGTTTGAAAACTGCCATAATAAGCCAATACAATTATATTTTTTTCTCGCCAAGAATCAAATAGATTACACACACGACATTTGAAAAATGGCAAAAAGGAGGGAAAATTCGAAAGGTGGAGTTTAGATGGGAAAGAGAGATACTGACTTTTTTATTTCAACCGAAAGCCTTAATTAAAAGAGTAATTAATTGAAAAGTATTTTACTCATGTTGAGGAAATACATAAATTTAATTCACAACGGGTTTTACTTTTTATTTTCCGTATCATCTTCTGTAGATTTGCATAAAATTTAGAAAAGTTTCTAAATTGACTCAAGTGAAAAGAGTATCTAATTAATGTAAATTCATTTGAAGACATCTCGAGGAGGCCTCACTCGTACCTGAAAACGTCTACTTCCCAACATTTGAGTTTTTAAAACTTTATTGTTCGTAATAAACATGTCGAAAAATAATCGAAATAATTGCATTATGAAAAAAAGAAGGCATTAGAAAGAACGCTGGTATGGGGGTAGAATCGGCCGTGGTACCAAAATACTCAAAAAAACCATGTTCATACCCAGTTCAATCTGGCTGTCAGGGTACAAAAGCAAGAATTCTTCTACCATCAAAGCACTAAGTTCAAACATCATTGGCGTAAAGATAGCGCTGAATTGCTAAACTAAAGTGATTATTTATGAGTGAAACCCTCTGCTGGGTCCCAGGACATACGGGATCAGCGATCATCTGGTAAAGAAACGGAGTGTTATACAGCTGACATGTTGTGAGCCCTTCTGTGGCGAGGGATTCACAATATCCGCGAGTACCACACAAAAGGAATAAAATGAAATTAAAGAAACAATAGAATCATTAGACATAAAAAATTCAGGAACCTTCTAGCAAATTTTGGAAGAAAGAAGCGAACAATGCATCAAAAGAAGAAAGAAAACACTTGGGATCCTAGTACGATTCTGCAGGCTGTATGGCCCATTTGGAGAAGATAACATAATATGGCACGTTTAGATTCCGCTGCTTCTTGCGGAAACAACAGCACACCTACCAACAAACTATATGGCAGTATTTTTGGATACCAGACTTACTACTCCAGATCCTTGATTAACTAACAATAGTTTTAATTGTTATTAACAATAGTTCTTAACGAGTGCAGTATTCTACCCAACCCGAATGATCATCTACTCGAGTATACGGAAATAACTGGATTAAAACAATTTGATTCGATATCCAAGGATAAGTAAGTTGAACACGAAAGCAACTTAAATCAAAAAAGCTCCTCAATCTAAAAATAAAAAATAAATAAATAAATAAAGTTTTAAAATATCTTCGTTCGATACTTAGTAATTGTTTAGAGAGAACAAACAATCAACCTTGATTAATATCGTTTTTCAGGAGATTTGTATTATTATTCAACCGGATGCTGGATGCTCTCTCTCTCTCTCTCTCTCTCTCTCTCTCTCTCT
>CM077104.1:29561884-29572786 GCA_039619505.1 Cimex hemipterus | reverse complement strand
TATATATATATATATATATATATATATATAGAGTTTGCAGTGATTTGTCTTCCTCTGCAGTATTGATTTTCGATTTTTATTTTCACAACAGAGTCTGAATAAAACATGTATTTATAATCGAATCAAAATAAATGAGTTCAGGTCATGTCACTGGGGGGAAAACAATAATCATTGTCAATTATAAAATTTAGAATATATCGGAATTGTATAAATGTCGTAATCATTAGTGTTTTGCATGTTCCGTTAGATTAACGATGTTGTGAATTTTGAATTGGATATGCTAGCAGGAAAGAATTGACATGTGGCGAACCCAGATGTTTTATACCCTATCGAAATTTGATCATAGATGTACAAAGTGTAACTTTTCAATACATCCCAGAATGGAAGTTAAAAAAACGTGTGCGTCATCACCATCGATCTTTAATTTTTTCGTTCCCGCGAAATTTAATATTTTACTGTAGGAGGCAGTTTATCGAGGGCCCAGGCGGCGGAGTTCGACCGAGGGTGGGGCCGCCATTACTCCTGCCACATTATACTTAAGAGCTCATCAATCACCCCATATTTACGATCATGTGCCCGGCATAAAATACTCGATAAAGCCGCTCTAATCACAACTTAAGAGGTCGAAACTTCGCCCCTCGTGTTCCCGTGTGAAACAGCCGGCCGTGCGTGAAATAAGTCGGGAGCGGTTTCCTTTAGGACGTATTCCTGTCCTTTGGCGAATTTTATCGTTTATAACTTTAAATCGTCCGGAGTCCGCTTGACCGTCGTGGCGCGCGGCAGTAAACAACATCGCCGTCGTCTTACTTATTTCAAAGTTTGCAATTTATGCAGGGTTGCTGAAAGGTCGATACCTGGTTCCAACCCGAAACTGAGATAAGGGGTTAGGGAAAACGTAGATCCTCTTCCTGTATTCACCGTTTGGCATTTGAGGGCGAAATTGTTTTCAACCCCTCGAGAGGAATCCAGCGGTCGGAGATAAGGCACTAAGCCACCCCGCCGACGGCGTGCACCGATAAGGGCCGCCGATTTCTGTCGGGCCCGTTCGTAAGTATACAGGAAATTACAGTAATTAACTCCAAGTCCCTGACAATTCCAATACTGGGGTTGTTATTGTGACGGAATTACACTCCCCGGGGGTGGCCGAAAGGGATAAATTGGGGGATTGCTCTGCATTGTCTTCCAAGGGCGGCCGCCCGTTAGAGGCCCCTTCCGATGAGCAGCCGCTCGGCCGTTATATTTCCTGAGGACGGCCTCTGTTTCCAGACAAAAGGGGAAAACTGAAAACGACATTTATGGGCCCATAATACTGGAACAATTGTCGATTTTCTCCTTACATATTGTCCTTAACATGGAATAAGTCGTTTTCCGCATTGCTAAAAGCGTAATCAACCATATAACGGCACTATTAATAACTATTAAACGACAGGACACGTCAAAATACTATTCAGTATTACACTAGTAATCCAAAATGTTGATTATATCAAAACTGTACAATTGGGTTAACAACAAACTAGACAAGTAAATGAAAGAACGGGTGAGAAAAAGATATCACGAAGTGGCGTTCCCCATATAATAGTAGTTTAAGTAGTTATAGATGGAGGATGTGGATGGATGGATACCAGGGACTGAGCACTGCAGCTGTACAGCTTATTGTACAGGCTCCATTTTTGGGGGAGGGCTCACAACCCAAAGTGAACTTGAGCCCCCGTTGTACCAGTGTTCTTCCATCGAAGAAACTCATTTTTGAAGGAGGTTGGGACCAGGTTCAGGGTCGCTGAGACCCGGTCCCGCCCCTTCCATTGATGAGTGCCGTGTCAATTTCTTTTAATTGCGGCCACCGGTCCCTTTAGGCGTTAGAAAAATTCCAGAAGCGACGGTGGGGATCGAACCCACGACCGCGGGGTCTACTAGTCTGACGCCTTAACCACTCGGCTACCGCGTTGTATGTAATGTTGTAACAAGGCGTTCATAGCAAATGGAATCTTTGCCATCTGTTTTCAGAATATTGTCAATTTCGAAGAATAATATCTACTTGACTCTCGAAAATATTATTTTAATATAAATGCAATACTCTTAAGTACAGTTCAAACGGAATTATCAGGTCTTTATTTCCATTGTGATATTATTCCATTGTACGTAAAGTAAAATACCTTTTGCAGATCTTATAAAATCAGTATAAAATTGGTATATTAAAATAATTGTAGGTTGGTTGTAATTAAAATGTATATGTTGTTTAACGAGTGATCGTTTTGTTGCGGTTTAACGTTTCTGTTTAGACTTTTGAGGAATGTCGGATAATTAAATGGAAGGAACTTCGCCTTGTTTATTTAATTACTGCGAGGCGGCTGTACAGTAAACGATACTGTCTTTTAACTTAGTTCAACTTTTAATGTGAAATTACGGTGTTGTATTGTGATTTATTTTAATATATAGTTTTTATTTCATTTCGTAATTTGTTTTCTAAATAATATTTCTCAAATAAATTATTTCAAAAAAATTATTGGCTATTGATAAATGATATTTTAATTTTTCCTTGCAATTTTTGTACTATTATTTATTTTACTTATTTAATCTCTCGGTTAACGTTTGATTTCGTCATCATACTAAACAGCATAAAAATAATAGTGGGTTATTTGACCAACTATTAGTGTTCATTATATTACTACATGTTTACAGTTGCTTTTATGAAGAAAAAAAAAATTATATATAAATATAATACATACTGACCAACAAAATATCCAATATTTTATAATTTACAAATCATCGTGAAATTCCAATTAATTTTTAAATAAACCTTTCATTATCTATGTATGAAAGATATTGTGTAAAGTGAATGAAAAATATATTTTGTAACTATAAATAATAAACCATAAACATAAAGATACTATGGAGATTATTTCTCTCTCTCTCTCTCTCTCTCTCTCTCTCTCTCTCTCTCTCACTCTCTCTCTCTGTCTCTCTCTCTCTCTCTCTCTCTCTCTCTCAGTCCTCTCAGTCTCTCTCTCTCTCTCTCTCTCTCTCTCTCTCTCTCTCTCTCTAATTTGTTTTCTCTAAATTTTAAAGGAATTTCAAATTTCATTAGTACTCAATTTAATTTAACTTACGTTTTCTTTGTAATAAAATACTTTTTTTCTTACCGTCCGTGACCCCTACAAAAGCCATCTGCAATTTTTGAAATGGTTTCCTCATTGTTTATAGCATTCAAATTAAAAAGCGATTAACAACATATAACATACATTACTTAATTTAAATCTAAACTAGAAGCACAAAGTAGCAATTTTTAATCACGGTATAAAGGGCGTCAGTGGCCAGAGAAATTTGCCACGGTGACTCATCACAGGAAGAGTCCCGGGTTCGAATTTCAACGCTATAGGATTCTAACGACGATTCAAACGAAAATACATAATTACAAATCGGCTCTTTTTTTTTTCAAAAACACTGGCTTTCTAAAGGGTGATATGGTCTCTGATGTAGTGGATCCCGGTAAAAATTGAAACTTCACCTTCATACAATATTCTCCATCGTATTTTTGGCGTCTAGACTTCTTATTTAGAACGAAACTTCGAAGGATATTTGGCACTAATTTCCACGATGTGGACTGCCCATATCGGATTATCACATCTGGCCTCAGTTCATCGAAAGTTCTTTTGTAATATTTTTATTTTTTATTTTACTTCTAAATCTCTACGCTCTAGGACGTAAATCTACACAGGAATTTTTGCTCCCGGCTTTGAGAAAAATATAAAATCGTAATGACAATCTAATTTTACAGCGTATTTGTAATTATTGTTGATGTACTGTAAACATAACAATATAAAAATTACGGTGTATTTAATTCACTTGTTTTCGTGGTCAGCTTGACCAATTAATATCTTCCAATTAAATAACGTTTTAGTAGAGATAAAAAATCCAGTGTCACGCTTCGGGATTCGAACCCACACTCTTCGGCTAGATACGCAGCTGCTCTACCAGTTGAGCTATCGTGACCTCGATACAGGTGTATTTAATATTGAACCATGAAATTTATCTAATTGTGTATTGATGATTCCCCAAAGGTAATAAATTATCTTTATAAGATAGACATTTCATGAGCAACCTTTTTAGTAAATGTGGAATCTGTCGAGTCGATGTTGATCAACCCCCAATAGTGGTCTATCTCAAAGTGCCATCGCCCTCGGGACAAGCCGACGTCGCGAAAATCATACGAAATTCGAGGAAATACAACCAAGGACTGTTATTGTTTTTATTGTTTGTTCTTATTCAATTCGGATTCAGTAGCCGGTAGAAAATTTCACTTAACCGGTGTTATCTAAAAGTAGCACAGTCCATTTGCGCTTAAAACGCATGCAATCCTAAGCCGCCCCCGGGCATTAACCGAGTCGGGCCCGATAGGTTTACCCCTTATTCTCTTTCCATCAACCCTTTTTCCTTTCCATTTCCCCTCGACTGTCTTCCTCACCTGGCGCTACAGCTGCTCCGCCGGGTATCGCTTTATCCACTTTGCTCCTCTCTTTAACTCTCCCCCGATTCGGGATAAACCTTCGCTCCCCCCCGCCCGCACCCTTGTAATACGCGTCATAAACTTTTGTCAATTTTCCCGTGATTCCGCTCTTTTATAACGCTACCCACGCGGCGGCAGTAAAACCCTTTAACTCCTTTCAAACTGCCTTATCACAATCATAAGCCTTTCATGAGTATAAATAAAAAAATAAACCTTATCTTAGTGCTGCGGTTTTTCTTTTAAATAAAAGAGTTGCTTTTAAAGAATCTTCTGAACTACAAGATAATTTATTCCGTTTTTAACTCTTGTAATTGATAAATAACCCCCTTAGAATATAATTGCCAAAATTATTTGATATAAGGGTAGTTGGATTGTCATTAATTGATCAATTTTAACGCAATTTTCAATTACCTTATAGCATGATGAATTTAATTTGTAATTTTTTCAATTTATTCCCAAATTATAGTTTATAAAACCATTCATTTTGCCATTTTTAGATTTTTATAAAAGAGTAATTACATGATTACCAAACAATCAGTTTTGTTTTTTTCTATCGGAATGGTCAAAAAGAAAAACTGTACACTCATACTTATTTTTATCTCTCCCTCTCCGTGACGAAGTAAATAGATGGTTTTCGATAGCAGCATTGAAAGTCAGAAAAAAGTAAGAATTGTCCCTTCCCTGTTCATTTTTTGAAAAAACATGAAACAAAAGTTGTAGAGTGTAAAATTTGCGAAATCGGTTTTTCATGAGCACGTAATAAAACATTTTTTGCTCAAAACTCGCGAATAACTCGAAAACGGTAGAGAGATCTGGCAATGTGGAACGTGTCTAATTGAAAACTTATTAAAATGTCTTATCAATTGCTATAGGGCTGTGCTCCAGGTCCGTTTCCTGCCTTCAATTTTCAATTTGAAGTTTTCGTAAAAAGTGCAAAAATTAATTAATAATTCCTGAATTTTTGGATTTACTGATGTTTGACTGAAAAATCGAAAAACTGACTAGGAAAACGCCTAAAAAGCCATCTCCAGCGTAAATTTTTCACGCGAGACTTAAGGCAGGTGTGTGTCTTAAAATGGTGAGAAAATATACATTTCCGAAATTTGCCATTTTTTCGTGCAAAAACCAGTTGATTAGATTTTTAAAGGTGAGTGTAGTTTAAAGGTTGCCAACATAAATATATTTAAGCAGTTTTCTACAGTGTTATTCTAAATCTCAAAAAGAAGAATATCAAGAATTATTAATATAATAAATAACATTAAATTTGCGTTAATGGTTTTAGTCTTCGATGTTTTGTTTTTGTTAGGTCAATTTTGACCGTTGAATGAAACCGTATAGTCATGTAAAGTTCACTGCGATTAATACTTAAGAAGTAAGCATAAAAAGGACATTTAAAATTTAAATTTCCCCAAGGGCCAGAGCAAATGAAGTTCATTAAGAAAAAGTAGGGAATGAATTAAGGAGAAAGGCCCGGGGCTTTGGGCGGTTGGATGGATCTAAAACATTTCACAAACGGTCCCATTTTGAGAAAAGGGGCGAAACGATACGCCCCTAACATATTTAAAATTTATCATTCCTCCAGAGATTGACTTCAAAACAAAAACAAAGTCTGTTATTCCGGGGCCTGGCATCTGCGAAAGGGATGAATAAATGATGACGTGAAATGCAAATCGCGGGTGAGAGATGAACGAATCTTGTCAAAACGGCCTACTCGACGGTTTTAAACGTCTGTTCGTCCCCGTGTAATTGGAACAATGGCTCGTAGTGTTGCACTATGCTGAATGCCTGTTGAATAGATCCGCCTCCGACTGCATATCCGCCCCGGATTTCGATCGATCTCCGCCCACGCGCCCGATAGCGACGGGCCGACTTGTTCTATCCCCTACAAAAAATATTTAAAAAAAAAACCACTAAACTATTCCCTATGCCGTAAAAGGGATTTAACTAAATCTCTGATAAATTATGCTCGACGCTCTGAAAGCCCGCTCGCTTCCGTTTTTTTTCTCCCTTTCCCTTTTTCCCTCGGAAAGTGCGATTAATTTTTTTCTGGAACAATACAAACGGTGTACTTTTTTCCTATTTATTTATGACTCATCCTGCTAGGTTTTATAGTTTACCCTCCCACTAGTGCCCCTCTGTTGTATTTATCCTCCACGTTCACAACTGTAACAACTTAAAAACTGTTTACATTAAAAAATTGCATAAAAATGCACGATTTTAATAATACTCAAAAAGCTTAAATAATAAAATTTATAAGTACATTCTTAATTTTTTCACAAAAATTCATCTTTTTAGCGATCTCAGATGTTGTCATAACACTTAGAAATGTATCGATTATCAAGCTTTCAAACTATACTTGAACGATATTAGCTTTGTTTTCATAATTGACTATATTAATTATCCCAATTAATTGCTATTTTTATTTTTAATTTTTCATCTCAGCCAAAAAACCTTAGACAAAAATAATTCTTTATTTTTCTTTTGACTTAAGATATTCGTTAAATGTCGTGGTCCGATTGACCAAATAACATCTTATGTAAGGTGTTGTTTATGATAAAAAGTCAGTGTCACGATGAGATTCGAACTCACGATCTTCGGCTAGATACGAATCTGCTTTACCACTTGAGCTATCGCGACTTCGATCCACTCGGACACCCACTTTCCATTTAAACTACATCTTTCGATTTTTCCCTCCTTTTTGCCATTTTTTTAAATTTCGTTCCATCAGGATTCAAAGTGCTAGAGTAGCGGCGCATTTAGCCGAAGATCGAGGGCTAGAATCCCGCTCTTGACCCAGGCTTTTTTTTTATCTTAACCAATAATTTACGTAAAGATTAATTAAGATATAATGTCGATATATAAAAAATAAATCGTCAGTCAATGAATAAGAATAAGAGTACGTATTTTTATGACAACCCAATTACACAAACTGCAATAAAATAATAATAAAATAAATATAAATATCTAATATTAGGCCCCCAACCTTACCCAGTCTAGTCGTCTATATAACGATTTATTATTCAATAACATCGATTTCATAATTCATGCTTAGTTTTTCATAAAAATAAATTATAATGTAACGAAATGATTACACTACTCTTTCTCTTCTTCTCTCACACATTCACCATATTTTAGTGGCTCTCTATCTCTATATTTAAATATATAAATATTCTCTCTCTCTCTCTCTCAGTCCTCTCAGTCTCTCTCTCTCTCTCTCTCTCTCTCTCTCTCTATCTATCTATCTATCTATCTATCTATCTATCTCTATCTCTCTATCTCTATCTTTCTATCTATCTATCTCTATCTTTGTCCCTCTTTTGTTTATGAAAGTTCTTTAAGTAATAAAAAATCCGTCTGTACAACCGTAATAAGTCAAACACGAGGGTTGAAATTGAATTTTTACTGCCCTGGAATGGGTAGAATTGAGGAAATTATGATTACACCCGCGTTGCGTGATATCCGCTTACGAGAGGGACATCTTTACAACGGCGGGGTTAACGACGGGGCAAAAATGTAATCAAAACAGGTTATTACTTATAAGGACCGTATTTCGTCACGTTTCGCTGCGTTTTAACGCTAGCATAGCGTTTTGGTACGCCGTAAAAAGCATTCCTACAAATTATCACTTAGACCCCTTATCGAAGGGGTTCCACTGTTGAGGTTTCAAGCCCATGCGATCCAAAGCCCCCACTTTACGTCAACCCCAATCCTCAGATTTATGCTGTATATCTCGTATAAAGTTAAGAAATAACCTATCGTTGAAAACTTATTTTTCGTCACTTTTTCCTGTTTTATCGCCTCGAGTATTCTATGAGATGTTATTTCATTCTCTATAATTTCTCTAGAAGGTTTCATTCCTTTAGAGCATCATTTCAGTTGTAAAAAGCGTTCGGGTTTTGAACGATAGAATGATTACTTTCAAAAATTGTGATTTCTGTTACGAACTTCTTTTTGGATTTTCTTAAAATGAAGTTGACACAACCAAACATTCACAAAATACTTCACCTATAGATTTCATTATCTTTTGTGCACAGTTCAACTTACTGAAACGTAATATAAAATATAAACAGTCGTTTACAAACAGTTGCAATAATAATACTTTTTATTTATCAGCAAAAAATATACAAAACGAAATTAACATTTTACGGCATGTAACAACCGCCATAACTTACGTTATATAACAATTTTCAGTCAAATGAAACTTTCATTCAACCAAATGAAACATGTTTTTCAAGCACATAAAACCTAAAGCTTAATCATAATAATTATGTAGATTAATAAATAAGTGGCAGTATAGTACTCACAATAATTTTTATAATGATTGATTATTAATATTTAATAAGTGAATCGTAAAGCTTAGGTACAAGAACGTGTCTTGCGACGATCCGTTTGCGCGTTGGCGGGGGTATTAGCGGGTTCACTTTTGCAATTCATGTCGAGAGACGTGTTTGCAGCAATCCTTGAACCTGATGATGTGCTATAGGGCTCGAAATCCGGATTGTTGCGAAACAACTTATCGTGAGTAGTAACTTTGCACTTAAGTCTTACGATTGAATTGTTGTAATGTTAATATTGAATCATCATATTAATTACTGTCAGTACTTTAATGTTATTTATTTATTTCTCTACATAATTATTATCACTAGGTTTTAGGTTTCATTTGCTTAAAAAAAGGTTTCATTTGCTTGGGGAAAAGGTTTCATTTGATTGAAAAAAGGTTCATTTCACTGATATAATAGTTAAAGATACTAATTATTTTAATTAACGAAAAATCGTTAACGGAACTTTTTGTTAAATGTAAAATAGTATAATATTGAATTTGTAAAGAGCAGTGGCTAAACCTTTGGTTTATATTGTGGAAAATTTTACTGAGAATCAAATGAAACAAATTTAACATTGCAAACATTAAACATTAAAAAAAATCACAAAACGTTCAGCTAGCTAAATAATTCAATTTTACTACTTTATTTTATTTCTTTTGTAGTAAATAAAAGTATTTATTATGGTTATTTTTAACGACAAGACGGAATTCTACAATTATAGCTGTAACGTGATATTGTAAATGGCTTCCATCGTTAAAGGATACATAAGTAAAATGTGGCGTCATTTTATTGACTTCATTGACAGCAAATCCCACACATATTTTTTTTAAATCATTTTTTGCAAATATAATCGACTCAAACTAATCGCGTTCATCTTTCAAAATTGGTTAACAACTGATTCTGTCCTGTTGACAAAAAAACAACGAGAACGGGCGGACCTAACAATAGGCCGTGCGTCGGGATCGATTAGCCGTTGTGAGTTAGTTCTCGCCCAGCTTAACCGTCGCTCGGCTCGTCTTCCTCACGATTTGTCAGACGGTTGTCCAGGCGAGATTGACAATCACGAGAGTTATTCATTTAAACGTCAGAACTAATTGCCATAAGGAAAGAAAGAATGGAACGGGATTTACATATTCACAAACAAATGACCCTCCGAACGTCAACTTTTCGTTTTATTATTGCTTTGAATGTGTTCAACTTTATTTGTCCGCGACGAATAACTTTCACAATAACACGTGGATGCATGTAACTGTTACAGTTAATAAACAAACGAATATAAAAGTATAAGTACATACAATTTATCTACCAAAGAAAAGAATCTTAATATAAAATAATAATATGTATAAGCATATTTACAGAGTTTCCCCTCAAATAAACATACAAAGCAATAAAATAAACACAAAGTTAACTTACAAATCAACGTCCACACAATCAAAACATTTAAAAAATACATACATACGCAAATACTATTAACCAAGAGAATTAACAAGAACAACAAGAAAACAAAGTCATGCGTAACATAAAATAAATGAACAGTCCAACATAAACCTATCTGGCATACGACAAAACAAAATGAACAAATACAAAAAAAATAGATCGATAACGTTTAAACCAAAATTGAAATCAGGTCCATAGAATAAACTAAATCCAATATTCATTATTTTAGAATTTCCACAAATATTTGAACGCAAAACTATAGAAATCCCTTAGCCAGAAAAAAATTAAATACTACCAAACCCACATTAAAAGTAGATAAAATATTGAGTAAATGTAGACAAAAAATATACTAGCAGATTTTCACCATTCTAGAAACTCACAAACTGCCAGTATATCATAAAAAAATTAAATTAAAATCACATAAATTTTTCAGTTCATATATATATATATATATATGTGTGTGTGTGTGTGTGTGTGTGTGTGAGTGTGTGTGTGTATGTGTGTGTGTGAGTGCGTGATGTCATACATATATGAATACCTACAATGCTCGTCGTGGTAGAAATGTTAAATGATGGGGTGAGTGTGGTGTTCAATACCTTCCAAAAGGATAGTTCCTACTCACAGTAAGTTGTTCTGCAA
>CM077104.1:29544584-29556884 GCA_039619505.1 Cimex hemipterus | reverse complement strand
TATATATATATATATATATATAAATATATCTTTTGCTGTTACGAAGCCCTGTTAAGCAAATCAATAATGTAAATAATATAAGATTAAGTTAGCATTTTATTTCTTATTTTATTTTAGTTTTAGTTTTTGTGTATGTGTCTTTGTTATTAGATTATACCTTGGCAAAATTTACTTACGCTATTCCATAATATTCGTCATTTGTTGATCCGCACGAATTATGCAACATTCTTCTCGTGTAGAAATGTGTGGTGATTAGTGACAGTTAGTCTATGATTGTTCAGAGATCACGAGAACTCTATTGGGCTCAATGTGTTCGTTTCCTGAGCAATTGTGCCATCCTTGTGTGCCGTGTTTATTGGGCCACGACCTACAATAATGGCACAATTAGGCAGAATAAAAACACTTTGAGCCCTGAAGATGATCTCAATAACTATAGAAACGTTGATCCGATAAAGAAAATGTTTTTCTAAAACCTACGACAGACCGAATCCGACGGTCTCTGAATAATCATACACTTACACTTATCAATGCGGGAAAAAACATATGAAAAAATTAGAACTTGGTGAAATCTTTCTTTAATTTTTTTTCTAGACCAACGGGTGTTAATGAAGAAAAACCGAGTACGGGATTTTCTAATTAACCGGTCATCAGGGTGGGGTGTTCACGTCATTTGTCAGGCAACCCTTTGAAGGGCAAGCCTAGTTAGTAGTCGGGGTAAGGGAAGGATTAGTATAATGAGGGTGGGCCTGTCATACTTTCCCTTTTTTTTCTTTTTCCCTCCGCTTTTGTCCCTTTTGTTGAAAGATCCGAACGCGAGCTGCTCACCTCCCCTCTGGTGAAAATAAGCCACGGTAATCTCTTGCGGATGGAAGCCGTGAGAGGGGCAGCGACGAGGAGGGTGAGAGAATTTTGCCACTCATTAAACTTAGTATGAAGTAAACGAAGTTTTGAAACTCCGGAGTGGTTAAGCTCGGAATTTTCAAGAGAAAACCCCTTTTAACTAAAGGGTACAACCTCAGTGTTCCTGACTTACTATATTTTTTCAAAGAACCATTCGAGGTAATAGGTACATTACTAATGTTGTTGCAGAATACATTCATACTCGTAATGTATATTATTTTTTAAAGTTACAAGTTGAACTAAATGAGCACAATAATTCTCTTTATAATTGGTAGCTCTAATGTAAGTAATCTTACAAATGTTTGTTCATTCACCAAACTTCCTTGTAATATATCCGTATAAAATGGGACTAGTTTGATGATATTACAATTTTACAATATCACCATAAAAATTTGAACATAATACGACGCAAAGAGTTTTACAGCGCTACATTTAACATCAAACGGCTTAAACCTTTTTCAGAAACATTTGCGGGTTGATGAACCTATAGATCATTATGATCTGATGATTCTCTCTGGCTTTGTTGGTTGGTTGTTTTCTCTAGGCATTCCGCCATATCCATGGGTAGGACCGTAACATTATTATAACCGCAGTTTATATTGCAAATAACATGCAGGCAGTCGGAGCAATAAACTCCTTCTCCCAAAGGGATTAAACAGAGTTCACCCCGTCGTGCACATGTTATAACCCAATTTCGGTCAGTGCCCCTTTGACCGCAGGGATGTCGGCCGGCGGTGGAAATCGGTAGTCGGCTATGGTTACGAGGTTTCCAACGCTTTTCCTTTTTTTATGATGTGATAGGGAAAGTAATTCGATCTCGAAACGTCGTCGGACCTCGCTTTTACTGGCCCCTGAGGCGCATTCTCCAAGAATATATTGGCAAATATTTTATTAAGCTATAAACGTATACAGTATAAACAAAGGACAAAAGGCCAACAGCGAATCCAAGCAGACCGGGGCGATGAGAAACGAATAAACTGTCCAAGATAGTGTTAAGCCACTGATCTGATCTACAATGGCATATAAAATTTTACTATTTATTTCTCAATTTTATTTATGAAACTTTAAAATTAACCAATTTTCATCACTACGCAAGCAAAATTTGTTTAAAGTTATTATTTATTACAATGGTAAAAATTCTGTAGCTAGATTATCCATGGAAAACCCTCATTAAAATCATCGATCATCCCTTGTCCGTCTATTATCACCATTTGGACTCTCGACAATTCATTAACCCTGGCAGACCACTCAACACAATCCTAAACTTAATTACATTTCACTTTGTATCTTTCTACTCAATGCTGTTGCTACCCTTCAAACAGTTTGTTTTAAACTTTTATTAATAAATTAGGTTTAACTTGTACAAACATATAACAGAACTTAGTAATATACGTAATTTTTTATTTAAAAATTATCACATAAAAAATATTTTATGACAATTTTGCCTCAATGAACTATTAAATTATACAGATGTTTATTCGATATATTTAGTTTTTACTCCAGTGCCGAACATTCAATTCCAAAGGTTTGAATTTTTTTTCGAAAATATTGACTAAGTACATAAACAAAGCAAAGGAAATAATAACTTATAGTACCGTAAAAAAAAACTTGCCTTGATAGTATCAAACTGTTAACTGCTTATTTATTTAGATAAATTGTGAAGATTAAAATTTGAACTCCGCCCAACAATATGGGTATAGTTGTGTATGTAATGTAATTGGAAGAGTGATATTTTCTAGGAGATATAAGCAGCTATCCGGTGTGAAATTTAGGAGAAAAAACATCAGGGCAGTTATCTATCGGTTTGTAGACAAAGATCTGTTTAAGTCCACGGGTGTACAGTACCCCCAGACAGTTCATGAAGAACCTGAGCCATCGTATCTGTTCTGGAGAACTCAACCGCGAACGGAGAGCAGAACGACCGGATATAATCAGCAATAATCTTACTGCTGACAATATCTGTCAACTCGTGGTCGTCAATCAATTATCGTTGACGCTTATATTGCATGCAGGAGTAGATAATCAAGGTCGTTTTGATACGGACATTGTCTAATTAATCATGGTCGGAAGTATAAACTCAGCAGCTTGTTTCATTTGGTTTGGTCTGCGATAACGTATGGTATCAAAACCAGCTGGTTGGCAATAGTAACCCAATCCCAAACGATGATATCAATCCATCGACCCGTGATGATACGGTCGCATGAACCCTTCTTTTGATTCGTCCGATTAATTTAAAACCGGAATTGAAGATTTATCCCCTTCTACAACAATGAGAAGAGGAGGTATATTCCGGAGATAAGCCGACAGTTGTATGTCGAAACAATCGAAATACGAGACCGAGCGTACAATCGTCTCCCCGGGAATAAAACCAGAGGGACAAAGACGGTAAATACGGTTGATTACCAGGGAGATAAACATCGCCTCGGTGAAACTGTGAATAGATAGTTTAAAGTCCTCGCCCGAACCCCCGTGAAATTGTTAATTCGATGAAGGGGCCCAATCGGAAAAATGGGACGATAGAAAGAGAAACAGGGTGGCCGGGTATACGTTCGTCGTATCTCGTCGTAAATTGTACGGGCCTGGGGCCGATCGCAATTTCAGCTCGGCCGCTCTTCTGACGATCCCTGCCAGTGTCCGATAACACGCTGCACCCATTGGGGTATGAATAGCCGGCGTGGATAACGCCCTATTGGGGCCCAATGGCCTCCTCGCTAATCTCCGGTCAATGCCTACGCCAGGCACACATCCTGTGGGAGATGACGGCTTCGCCCCTTCCGCCTTCCACACGCACAAATTGCCCTTTCAAGCCTAAAGGAACGGGCGAAGATTTGATAAAACCTCCACGCAAGTTGCAAAACACACTGTCCATCTTCAGACAGTTTAAAAAATGAAAATCCGAAGCCAAAAGAAACCGGCATGGTGGAGACATAATACTATCATAAACAATAATGAACACTCTGGAGCAAGGTATTGATTTGGAAGAAGGAAGCTAACTCGGTTGTTACTGCCAGGTTTTCGACCTATTTTAAGGTCATCATCAGACAATATATCTATATTTGACATATAAGTTTATCAATATCTTTGGTAAGATCGGCGATGTGGTCCAATGAATGTTCTTGTGTTTAAAATCACGCCAAGCTTTCGGTGTTACATTTCAATTTCTCACGCTGTCTCATCTATGCAAGTTTCTTGGCACGTTTCTGGCAAGAATAGTCTATTTTTATCTTTACAGTAATAATTATGTTGTATTTTTTCTCCCAACTACTGTCTAGTCTGGCCATAGCATGTGGTAGTGCACAAAACTTTCTATTGAACTTCAGCCCGACCCTACAAAATAATTTGATGAATATAACTACTGGTCGGTCACCTTTACATAGTATTTAAGTTTTTTTGCAGGCGACCTCAAATTTACATGAAGATCGACTCAGTCACAACATTGCGAAGGCTGTAACCAAACCTGTTTCAAAATATTTCTTGATTTATTAAGTATTGTAAATTAAGTCTCAGTGTTGAAGAGTCTTTTCAACGTGGGTATGAACCAAGTGCTTATAAGAATAAAAGTGATCTTAGTGTCGAGGTACGAGATTAGGATATCTGCGTATGCCACTTTTGCGAACATATCAAGGAGAAACTGCCATAGTAGTACTTTATTTTGTATTGCTCCTTTTGGTACAACCACACAGTTATATAGCTCCATATTGGTTTTTATATGGGATTATAATTCATAATTTGACATTCATGATGTCGGTATTGAAGTCAAGTGGAAGATTTTGTTGTTAAAGCATCTTGACAGTTTTGAGGTGATGTAGGAATCTTCGTGTAATTAGTGTAATTCCGTACTTATAATTGAAGTAATTCTTGTAAGAGTCGTTTGTCGGCATTGATCACCAGGCATACAATAACTTTATGGACAGATGATTCTTAACCTTTTCGAATAAGTAAAGTAGTTTAATTTCTGTCTTACAAAAGGCTGACGGTCAACTACACGGCGTGGATGGAAGGCCATATTATGAGGGCACATTATGGTCAATTAAAAAGCCATGGGATTCGAACCCAGAACTTGTCGAGTACATTTTTAAGACTATGAACATTTGTTAAAGGTTGGAAAAGATGTATTCCCAGTTAATTGGTAAACTACTATCAACTTAATAGAATTTCCAACAAATTGCAAATTTTTTACGAGTTTAAGTACAGCTAAAAAGTATAGGCTATTTCTCGTTTTTTTTAAATTGCGTAATTGGAGAATGCTTATAATCAAAAGGTAAAAATAGCAACTAGATAACATTTAACCATAAACTCAAAAATATTCAACATTTACATTTTATTCGCCATTTGATAAAATTCTTTAAAATTAAATAAATTTAATGCTCAATGCGCTATTATCTAACAGCATAAATGACTAATTTACCCTGTATCATGTATTAATACGCTTAATGTAACGGGTTTTTGATGGTTCATCACTTCGATTTTACGTCTTGCCGTGAAGATTTATAAATATTTAAACTATTTCCAGGTCAAAATGAGGCAGAAGCATAAATAACTAACTCATTGAGAGCATGCCGGCTTATCTCGATAGGTCGTAGAAACGCCTCTTGGCAAAAGCGCAACCTGAAGTTACCGAAATAAAATCTCGGATTTTGACGTTTTTCGAGTGATGTTTTCAAATTTACCTAGCAACAATAGCCAAAAGAGAAATCCCTTCGGGCATCGCGAGAACGGTGCCAAACCACGGCTGTTATTTTTATTTCTCCACCATTTGCTTACATCGATAAAGGATGTAACATTTGTAAAAGCACTTAAAAAATAGAGTGTAGTTTGAAAGTAAATGGGACATTTTTTGGCACCGTCGTTACCTTGTCTAAACATGCCATTTGTTTTAACCTAGCAATAATACATTTTCAAAATTTAGCTTTTGTGTTTATGCTATTAATAAAAATTACATAACCCATTTTGTTTAAAGGTATTAAGCACTAAGCATATTATTATTGGATTCTTAGATTCGAATCCAAGGGTTCTGCAATTTCCAAAAACCTCAGCACCACGGGGAAGGAATATCACAACTATAAGTAAGAACAAAAAAAATATATTCAAAAATGCATATAAAATACGTCATAAATTATAAATGGCCTTTGCTTTTATTACGAAAATTACAAAAATCTCAAAATATTAATTATTATTTAATTATCACAAAAATATCTCAACAAAAAATTATTAAAAAATAAATATTTCCATTTCTCATGTTAATTTAATGGGAGGAAAATATCGAAGACGTGAATAATTATACTACACCAATAATAATTAAATATTTATAGCAAATAGAAAAAATACATAATTACAATTAATTAAACTACAATGTTCGTGGTATAAACAATTTAAATCCTGTTCCTAAAAATAAAATTTAACAGTGCGTTATGGTATATATTAGATTGATAATTAAATACAAAACTTCTACAATATAAGCCAAAACTAGTGTGAATACACATCAAAAAGTCTATAAATGATTCAACTTTTGTCTGGAAATGGGCTCGGTAAATTGTACTAGCCATTAACTTAAACCCGCAAAAGTTTGCGATTATTTAATGCAATTACAAGAAAAATTAAGATTAAATTGACTATTTCGGAAGATTGCCTGTTATATGCAACACAAATGCCTTATTTTCGTAAAACATTCAGTACATCCTAGGTTTTTATAAGTAATAATAAAACCGAATATCAAAAGAAAAAAAAAATTATAAGAAATTTTATAATTGTCCCAAATTTACTACATATTTCTTCTATGATCATGTTGATTGATATAAAATTCTAAAATACAGTTTTTACTAGGACGTTTACTACGAAGCTCAAAACAGCTTGAACATTAATAAAGTAAGTTTCAAAGTTGATCCACTTTTATAAAACGTTTGACTTTAAGTGGGCCACGTTTCAGAAACAATCCTATTACAGTGGTTCATTGATGCCTTTGAGGGAATTTAAAATTGTGAGCGGCCTGCAAAACCGAGGGGCAATTATGAAAAATACCACCGACGGCGGAACAGCACGGACGACGGCCGTCCAAGGTAGTAATTTCTTTAATAAAAGGACAACAGGTCCTTTTTTCTAATTGGATGAACCGGATACGTGCCTCGGCCGCAATTAGCCCTACCAAAACGACCGGCGCACCCTCTCACACAAACCTGTTTTTTCCGGAAAACTAATTAATTTAATTAATGTCAACAAAGACGTTTTTCCGTTTCCGAAAAAGGGTTAATTGCATTTGATCGATATTGTACAATTTATTTAGATTAACGCCGCTGTTCGAAAGATAACGAGGCCCTTGAATTTTGTATAATCCGTGGCCATGTTCATTTCAGACTTTAATACCTTTTGAATTATGAACCCCATTTGGACAAGTTCGGCTATTTTCAAAGGAAAGTTTTATAACATCATAATAATAAACATTTAACAATTAAAATAATGCCTGTCACAACTTCTTTTTAATCCTAGTATTCCTACACTGGTAGGCTACAGTTGAATAGCACAAATAGCGGTGCGGACCGGGGAGGGCTCAACCTTCCTCGTATGTACCGACTCTGCGCGGTGTCTGGGCTGTACGCGACAGGTTCTCTGTGGGCTCTCTCGTCGTGCTCTTGCTAGAGAAATACGCTGAGCTGGAGCCTCTCGGAAAAACGGTGGTTGTTGTCTTGATTCCCGGACACGTCGGCCCGGAGGGTAACGAACGCGCGGACGAGGCGGCGAAAGCCGGTGGGTCACACCCTCCAGGGACCATTGCGATCAGGCCCCCTGACGCTAAGCGCGCAGTTAAAACTGTTATAAAAGAAAGATGGCAGCGTCAGTGGGCGGGGTCGTCGGAGAGGCAGGGGATCATCCTTACCCGGCTGAGGATTGGCCATACTTGGTTGACACATGGGCACCTGCTAATGGGCCAAAGCCCGCGCAGAGGTGCCCCTTATACAGAGAAAAGTTGCTCGATGTGTCCCACATAATAGAGGCGTGTCACGCCTTGGCTCCTTACAGAGAGCGTGCGGGCATGCCGCCTGCTGCCGGATTTACGAAGAGTCCTCGAGTACAGTAGCGAGTTTCTGAGTCCCCTGTTCCACTTTTTAGGGGAAATTGGGTTTTTTTATTGTACATAGTATGTGTTATGTGTCTTTGTGTTTTGTCTGTGTGCAACTATTTATTGGTGTGGATGGAGAGGGGTGAGGGTGAATAGAACGTCACCATCGCCCCTCGAACGATGATAGCGAGGGAGTGTGTGTGCGGGGTCAATGGCGGAATATTAATAAAAGTACCTCATCGACCTCAATCTAGCATAGTTTAATTGTAGGTCGGTGGAGGAATATCAAGTACTCCACCGACCAAACGTAATGAGTGTGCTTTGTGAATGTGTTTAATTGTATGAACGTATTTATTCGTATGAATGATGTGTCTGAACGTGTATAGAATGTAGACTGAGTGTGGGGCCGAAATGACCTCGTTGTCGGAAGCCCCAGCAAAAAAAAAAAAAAAAATAGCACAAACAATTCCAAATCAACAAACCAAACTGACACTCCAATAGAGAGACATAACGTCAAACTAATATTTTGAAATTATTTTCATATATGAATTTGCGTTACATAACCAGTCAAAATATGCGGCAAAATTGGACTTATTAAACGTTTTGGCCAAATAGAAATACATTAATAACAATATTTTTTTTAGTTTTTTAATGGTTACAGACTAAAAGCACGCCCTGTTTAGTTTCTGGACCGCTGATTACTTCGGAAATCATTGTGAACTGGGTAGCTCTATTAATTGACTGAAAGTTCTCAACTGCGTATTATTTCGAGAACACACAAATCAAACGTTGAATTGCATGGCTGCAAGTGGTGAATTGTTGCCAGCAGTTGGATCAAAATGCGCCCGTCAATACGACGATTTTCGCTCTCAATTCACTCTGCAAGTGATGGAATTTGATTGGCCTGTAATTAGAAGAAAATATCAATTTCAAAATCTCTGCCTTTTAGTCTAAAAGCACATTTCTATTTTTATTTAATCACAATGCAGAGTTATTATTTAAATTTTTGGCATTTTACTTACGGCCAAACTATTTTTGAACAAACTACGTCGATTTCTTTAACGTATTTGGATCCTAATTCAATAGTATTTCAAACATTCCATAGCTTTTAACTGAAAACTAAGATCGATCGTCTGATTCAAAACAAAGCCGCCTAGTAAGATGAGAAACAAATTCTTAATCCTACATCGAACCCGATCGAATTTGATTTTTTTGTCAGTGTAATCATTAATAGATAAACTTTTGTATTTAATACGATCATCGTTTGCCAAGTTGTGAGGTGGTTATTTTGCGGAATCGGTTCGGTTAAGGCCTCTTGCCAGCAACCAGGAGTGTGCTGCGGTTCGGTCTCCGGTGCCTTGCCAATCGGTAATGAACACCCGATTTCTCCATTAGTGGTCGAATCAATGTTGCCCGGACAGACGGCTTCTCCCCGAAGGTTTCAACCTCTCTCCACTCAATTGAAACTATCGAGCTGTACTCTTGTACATGTACTGTAATGAAAGGGCTGCCTGGAATGTCCTTCAAACATTTCTAACCACTCATTCTAAATTGGAACGGACATTAGGGCTAATCTTTCTAAAATGAAAAGCGAATATGCTATAATCTAAGAGAGCGAGGGGGGGAGAGTGAGAGTGAAACCATGTGAGAGAGAAAATGAGTGACATAATCCCATAGACATAAGGACAGGTAGAAAAAGTAGTACCAAGTTAATAAGTTAAATTTAACATCCAGCTAGCAGATGGGAATCAAGGACGATACTTTTGATTATATTATTATCAATTAAAAAGCCATGGGATATGCTAGGATTCAAAAAACGAGTACCTTGAGCGAGTCCGATACGATTCAGATGCTCAACCAACCACGCGGCCACCGCTGTCCCCTGTAGGTATGTAGAGATAATGTAGAGATCTCGATGATAGATGTATAGATAAAAAGATGGATAGGCATAGAGAGTGAGAAGAGTGTGTGCGAGAGACGGAGTAAAAGAAAGGCAGACGTATGGATAGATGGATAGGCATACAAAGATAAAGTGATTGAGAAAGAAAGAGTGAGGAGAGGAGTGAAAGAATGCGATAGAATTCAATTGAGTAACAGTAAGATATATGGATAAATAGGTAGAAAAAATAAGATAAATTGATAAATGTAGAGATAAATTAGAGAAAGAAAGAGCGAGAGGAGGAGGAGAAGGTATGGTTAGTTTTCAACAATGACAAGCAGAAATAACGTAAATCCGATTATTCGTTTAGGTTGTAAACAGTAATAAAAAATATTCCAAATTTGATACTAAAGGTCAACTCGTAAGGACGTTGGTAGCTCGTTGGAGCAATAAGGGCTCCCGTTACATTAATGTTCATCCAGTTTTACTGCCTGCGTGGCCGATAAACATGTTATGTTGTAGTTAGGCCAACATAGAGCTAATACAAATTAGCCTCATTACGCCGGATTTATGCGCCTGACTGATGCTTTATTTATCTACTGCTCCTGCAAATACCAATACTGATAACACAGGACAGTTTGACCAATCCGGTCTGATAAATAAAAAAATCTATATTTATATAACCACTATTATTACCGCTGTATATGAGATACTAAACGGAACTGTTTTTAATGATAGTCATACTGCAGTCCTAACGTTTTATTTGTGTATACATATAAAAAAAAAATAGGAAAGGAATGAAAATCTTAATTCTTTACTGATTGTTTTATAGTAAAGGATATTTGTACAATTGCAGCAAGTCGGTTGTTGTTAGGAGGCCTATCGTTTGACAGTTAGCTTAATTATTAAGCTACTAAAAATTCAAAAGAGGAGACCTAATTGGTCGCTTCTGAAAACTAAGCCGTCCAACGTTTAATTTCGAATTAACTAAAGCAATATTCATGACCTAGGCTGGGGACATGGTTCCGACCTGTTTATTTATTTAAAGGTAAAACCTTAAAGACACTCCACTCCGCTCATTATTCAGAATATAGAAGAGGTCGTGCTTAACAGTGCAAATTTTGTTATAAGCTGAGCCCCTGATAGGGCAAACTTTAAAATTAATGCTTGTGTCAGCCTTACAATAATCTTGACTAATTGGCGAGCACTTTAAAGATAATTAGACTTTAATATTTTATAACCGGAGGGATTTTCCTGGCGTACGCTCAAGGAAAAAATAGACAAAACGCTAAAACAAATTAAAACTTAATTTAAAAAATATTATCAATAATTCAATAAACGAATGGAAACTGGTAAATATTTGAATAATATCAGGCGTTAATCAGTACGTTTCGCCCTAGGGAATGACATTCGCATCTTCCCACTCGAACTAGAATGACATTGCCCTGTTATGCTTAGCACAGAGACTGCTTTGTAAACGGCCGAACACCCATGAACGTGATTAAGTTCTCCAATTGTTTACATATTTATACAATTCATTATTTTCTAAATCGTTAAATTTATACATGAAAAAGTCATTTCGTACGCGGCCATATTTGTTACGCGTAATTTTAACAAGCTTGAAAAATAATTAAATAACGATTCTATAAAAGGTTTACGTTTTAAACAACTTTTCATACGAAAAGCCTCGTTTCGGCTACAAAAACAAAAATGTGTTTGGAATTGATATGATTGTACTACATTTTTTAAAACGTTTTAGAATATCAATTAATAAATACATAACAGCCCCTCCGGTGACGGACAGATAGGATGAGTCTATAGCAAAAAAGGAAAACAATGCCAATTATTCAAAACGGAGTGGGTTAGGTAATTTTTTGAAAAATTTTTAAAAATAAGTTCATACGTTTTATTAAATTATGTTGTAAATAGGTCGGTATTATGTAAAAGTCGTTTGGGTTATAAGACGCGCTTCTGCACAACCAATTCTGAACATGGCAAAATGCCTAAGCCCAGAGGATGGGAAGTCCAACAATCGTTAACCATGCATCCACCGGCAGACAATAAGTAGAAAAACCTTACAATTTAAATTATGTTGTCATAGCATCTTTTCTACCATTGTATTGGGTTGTCCGGAAAATAATGCAGGATTTTGGTATTAAACAAAAAAAAAAGAAACTAGTTACTTTAAAGCAATGTTCTTTAATCAAAATAATTTCCCATACTCTCAATACATTTCTCCCAACGTGTTGGTAACTTATTAATTCCGTCTGAGTAGAATTCAGAATTTTTAGAATTGATAAAGTCAATAAATGCATTTTCCAGTTCCGTTTGATTTTTGAATATTATGTGTTGTAAGTAGTGGTCCAGGTGTCTAAAAAAATGGTAGTCAGTAGGCGAGAGGTCCGGAGAGTAGGGTGGGTGAGGCAAAGTTTCATAGCCAAGCTCCAATAATTTTTGTGACGTTACA
>CM077104.1:29483084-29544184 GCA_039619505.1 Cimex hemipterus | reverse complement strand
TCTATCTATCTATCTATCTATCTATCTATCTATCTATCTATCTATCTATCTCTATCTCTCTCTCTCTCTCTATCTCTATCTATCTCTTTCTCTCTCTCTCTTTCTTTCTCTCTCTCTCTCTTTCTTTCCCTCTCCCATTTAAATTGTGCATAATATTTAGAAAGTATTTTAAAGGGGTATGACCTTTGCCCACGACACCTAAGGGGTAGTTGGACGTTATGTCAGGAATTACTTACTTTACTGCTTTTATATCGTTAAACGAAGAAATAACTCGACAAAGAAGCAGCAGAAGTTGGAGTTTTTATTTAAAAAAAAACCTTTCTTACAGTTATTCAAACCATCTTGGAATGGGGAAAGCAAGAATGTCCCCACAAAGATGACTTCGGTTGAAGCCCTCGACACAATCATCACGTTTCGGGGATCAAGCCCGTGAAGGGGCTTAAAAAAAGCCGACGGACCCGCTGGCTTTGATCGACTTAGAATCCGGGATACGCTCGGGTGCATGCTGCCCCTCATGTATTATTCGTACGGGTCGGGCCTAAGGCATTATCCCCAGGCCAGAGTTGCATTATTGATTCATTCGCTAATGGAGAGCTGCACCGGTTCACCCGACTCCGCAGACGACTACCGCCGCCGTCTCCTCCTCCCTTGACCCCAGAAAGCCCCTCAGGAATTTGCATTAATTCCCTCCCGGCCGGCCTTACTGGCCATTTAATCAAATGCCAACATAAACCGTGACTCCGCCCATAATCAACACCAGGGCACATTAGCAGCTATTGTGCAATGCGGCGGTTCTCGACTTATAGTCTTACACATCTTTTCACTCGCTCTATTGTTTGAAATTTATCAACGTTTGCTAGTTAGCTAATGTTAGTAAAGCTGTACAGATTTATGGCGCTTAGTTTGATATTGTGTAAAACAATACTTGCCTATCCAATAAGTAATAAAGCAGTACTTTATAGCGGTCAAAATTCATATGTTGTCAACACTGAAGATTATTATTCAGTATGTAACTTGTTAGAAACAAAAAGCCTAAAACACATATTATTAAACATCTTGATTGAGCAAGATATATTTCAAAATCCATAAACTTTAAAATTGTAACACTAACTTTTATGTTTTTATGAAGTTATTCTTAATTATACATATACTCAATTAATTGTATACAATTTTTTCGAAAGGAAAAAAGTATGTCACAGAGGGGATTGAACCCACGACCTTCGGCTAGATACACCGCCGCTGGACCACTTGAGCTATCGTGACTTCAATCCACTAAACACACACACACACACACACACACAAATTAAACATACTCACTTGCCATCTCAACCTCACCTTTTGAATTTTCCCTACTTTTTGCCATTTTTCAAAGGCCGTGAAATCTATTTTATTCTTGCCGACAGATGAAATGGGCACGGAGAGCTTTAGTGAAGTAAACATCTATTTTGCTTATTACATTTTATGAAGTTTAGTGGTCCACTTGACGAAATAGATTCTTTTCAATTAATTAAGGTTTTGGTTGAGATAAAAAAAAGTCAGTGTCACTAACTGAATTCGAATCCCCGAACAATTTTTTTTTAGTCTCAACCAAAACCTTAATTAATTGACCTAATAAAATGAAATATATAATTTTTAATTCTAAGTTAGTTTATCAATTGTTTTACCATTTTCATAGCTATCTGTGCTATGATGTGATCATTATTATACTTTACGATACTTGGGATTAATTTTCAGAAAATCCAATTACAATGTAGAAAAATATATTGTGATCTTAAAAGTTACTTTTATTATTATTTTTGTTTGTTTCCAAATATGGATGTTCTTTTATAAAAATAATGTTAATAAACTGAGTTCCATGTTTTAAAATTATACTGTAAAGCTCAATATTTACGAGTATTGGCCGACGTGGGCCAAAATAGAAAATGGCCGATTCAAACGATTCAACCAGTTCCAACGGAAAGTAACAACGTTTCATGCATTTTTCATAAGATATTTTACATCGTGGAACACGACATAGTGCAGAATTGAGCAGGCTACGAAATTGAATGTAGAAGGTGAAACAAGCGAAGGGTCGCCTTCGGTTTCAGGAAGTTTCGAGGATCGTTGAAGACGGTGTTCCTTGTTTTTAGAGGGGTCGAAGCCTTAGGTAAACGTTTCCTAGGGTTACCAAGGCATGACGGAGCACCAGCCAGTGTATTAATTGCGTGATGAAATATCTGGGGCTTCCTCTCTGCTACACGCTATCATATAAATTAGAGCAAAACCTACCCTGGTTCTCTCTCACTCCCTCTCCCTCCCTCTCAATCTAGCCGTCTCTCACCTAAGCCTTCACAACGGAGGTTTTCCGATGAATTTAACAGGCTCCTACCTTCGGGCTTTATTCTTCTTTTATTTGCTCTGTTATAGAAAGAAGCGAAATAATGCGAAACCGAATACCCCTGCCCTTATTTAGTTTAAGTGGATTGTTAGGGCGCTCCATCTTACTTTATCTAAATCTTTATTTACCCTGAAAAAAGAACCTATTGAACACAACGAGGAGAATATTGTTTTCAAATTAAACTAATTGCTTCTATTTCTGGTCTCATTTTTATTTTATAAACAGTGTCTCTCTCATCAGTACAATCAAAGAAACGATTATGCATACCACAACCAGTTGAAAATTTTACTCATAAAAAATATAATGAAATTCTTCGTATAATCTAGAAGGTGCAACAATAATAAAAAAAATTTTTAAAAATCAATTGATAGATAACAGGAATTCCTAATTTGCAAAGAAAAACAAGACCACTTTTCGTTCGTCCTGTTGCCCTCTGTTATTTTCATTATGCTCTATTCATACTGGCCGTTATTTATCAAGAAATCATTTATTTTCCATATTTTCACGAATACGTGGATTTTTGGTTCACACTTCCACTAAGATCTTTTCCACACGTATGGCCCAACCAGCAGAATATTCCCTTATTTTATATCAATGATATATGTATGCTTTGGTGGTTTTTCAAACGCCCATTTAGATTTTCATAATTTTTTCTTTGGATGTTTACGTAGTTTGCTCTTTCGAGTTTCTTTTTTTTTTTCTTTATATATTCAAGGTATACAATGTGATAATGTATTTAAAAAATCCGGAAAGATATACGTCGTGGTTTTAGGCCATCTGACGGTGGGGGGTCTAGGTTAATTAACTAAAATCTCTCGATTTGGTATTAATAATAAGTATTTACAAAATAAATTATTCAGATATCGTGAGATGCGGTCTGGTGTGATGTAGGTATCAGAAAAACATTTTCTTTATCGTGCCAACGTTTCGATCTTTTATTGAGCCCTGAAGATGATCTCAATAAAAGATCGAAACGTTGGCACGATAAAGAAAATGTTTTTCTGATATCTGAAAACCTACGTCACACTAGATCGTATCTAATGATTTCTGAATAATCGATGTCCCTTATATAATGGGCATATTTCTGTGGCAAATAGGATAAACCTTTTATTTCATTTTTTTTTAATTTTTTTAGGGCATTATATTCAGGTTGTACCTTATTATATCAAGACGATTTTTATGTTTTACCAACGGGAAAACAAATTTTAGATAAATGTGAAACGTGCTTTTCCGTACCGTTTTCAATAGACGGGAATGATAAAAGATTCACGTAGACAATCACACAGGCCGTCCACAATTTCTCTATGCAATTGAAAACAAGGGTGATAGGTACAAATGGTGGACATCCCTGTCCATGGATTGTCGAAATTGCAGATTAAAAAAAAGATTTCAGATATATTGATTTTTAATTAACTTTCTCATTTCACGATCATGTTTATTATGGGAAAGTTTTGAACAATAAATAAGTATATAAAATATAAATAAGTATTAGATAATTTATTCTTTAGTAATTAATTTTTAAAAAGGTTTAATACGTGGATGAAAATTGATCGTTTATACTTTTCTCTAGGCTTACTTGGTTGTTAGTATTCTTGGTAATACTGTCTACTTTGTATTTTTTGCGACATAACAGGCCAATTTCTGTTTCCAATTAAACTTATTTCCCTCCTGATCCGCTTTTTAAAAGAAAAGTTTGAAATTCTCCACAATAGAATTACCGAAGTTGGGCGGTGGGACGGTGTCGTTTTACGTTTTGTTATTTAAAGGTTAACGAGAAAATCGACTTACGGAGTTGCGAGGTGTATAAGTATTTTGTCTGAAAACGTTTCCCAAATGACCGTGGACTGTAATAAGATTCCAAACAGAATGAAGTTAATGACTCTTCAGGATGTTTAATGAGGGTTAATTTCACAAAGAAGACGCAAAAGAGAAATTTCAAAACTTTACCCCGACGGTGAAAGAACAACCGGTGGGCACGAAACCCCTGTGAGATGGCCGTAGGGGATGAACTTTTTCCATAATTTACATTTTATTTCTAAGAAAGAAACCCTGTATATAAGGCTAATGTAAATCAAATTAAAACTGCTAACACTATGTAAAAGCCGGCATGATGTCGCTTTCGTAAAAATATTTGTTTTATGTTTAAAATTCTCTTTAAAGCACGTCAAGTAAAGAAATAATACGTTCATTTACATAATTATTTATCATACATTTATTACATGTAAAATCACATGATGTGTAAGACTCTGTAAAAAAAGACAGATCATACTAAAAGGAACAAATCTGGGAAACTTTCTTCTACAAAAACTTGTATCATACTTTCATCATTATCAATTAAAATATCTCGTGCATTTTAAATGTTTTATACTTAAATGTGGACTAAAAACAAAACATTATAAATGAGTTGTACAATTTAAATAAAACAAATCCGCCAGACGGAAAAAAAAATTAATAATTATTTATTTGAGGGTGAGCTAAGATTCTAGTTTAATAACGGAACAACAATACAAAACAATGAAAAATGGCAAATAGGAGGGAAAATTCAAAAAGTAGGGTTGAGAAGGGAAGTAGGTGTCAGAGTGGACCGAAGTCACCATAGCTCAAGTGGTAGAGCAGCGGCGTATTTAGCCGAATGTCGTGGGTTCGAATCCCGCTCGTGGCATTGACTTTTTTTATCTCAACCAACCTTACATAAAGGTTTATTAATTGAAAAATAAACAATGTAAAAACTTTAATTCATGGGATTGTCAATATGTATAGACTTTATGTATATTTCTGTTGTGTTTAGATCAATTTATTGAAATGAATCAAATTTATTATCATGAAAGGGAGTTGTTTAACACACCCCGAGGATTATCGAGTGTGTTGGGGGGGGGGGTGAATGTGGCTTTCTGTACGTTTATATATATAAGTTTTGGGTAAGTGTAGTAGTTGACAATCTGTGGTACACATAAGAGGCTAGCAGTTTAGGATATCGACAAACTTTACATAAAAAGGCACTGAGTCAGTAACCAGATTGAGACACCCAAATGTCCGCAGTTTAAAAAACTACCCCTGAAAGACTAAAAGAAAGAAAACACGAATAGAACCGGCCACCTCAGCTGGTTGTCGACCAATAAACCTCCCACATTATACGGATGATCATCTGAGATTCGCATAGATCAACAAAAGATGTGTGTGTGTGTTTGTGTGTGAGAGAGAGAGAGAGAGAGAGAGAGAGAAAGAGAAGAGAGTGTGTGTGTAATTTTATAAAAACCGAACATTGCAGATTTCAGATGAAAACCCGCATTTCTCACATGGAATATATCCCTGTGTCAGAACTATGAACTCTAATAAATTCATTACTTTTCGTGGTATATCTTCTCTAAAGCTCTCCGTGGCCATTTCATTTCTCTCCGAGAATCAGATATATTATACGACATTTCAATAGTGGCAAAAAGGAAGGAAAATTTGGAAGGTAGAGTTTAGGTGGGACGTTAGTGTCCGAGTGAAGTCACAATAGCTCAAGTGGTAGAGCAGCGGCGTATTTAGCAATACCCTACATAAAGATTAATTTATAACTTAAATTATTAAATGTTAAAATTTATTGACTTTATTGATTCTCACTTTTGACGGGCAATCCAGACAGAAAAGAGAGTTTTTTTTCTGGCTTATAGAAATGTAAAAATATTTTTATAAGGAGATTAGGGTAATAGTTCCAAAGAGCTTCCAAAATATTCTCCGTGATAGCAACCATTACCAGGTAATTTAGAGTCCTGCGCTCTGGATTTGACGTTATCCAAACACTGTATTTTTTTTTCTTTTTAATCAGATAACGTCGTATCTTTTACGTCAGGGTTGAAAACACGGCCCGGTTTATAATTCTCGTCTCAGGTCGGCGTATTATCTGGGTACGTAACGTGACGTTAAGAGAAAAATATTGTCGCGCCGTCACGGTTTTTCTCGCCGACGGAGCGGGGATTTTGTCCGCGACGATAGCGACAACACTGATTTAAACGAAACAGAGGGTCCGGCAAAAATAAAAAAGTGCCCAAGAGCGCGCATTCATCGCGATATTAAATTCTTGTGGGCCGTGTTTGCATATTGTCCCCGGGTCGTAAATACTGCGGTAGGCTCATGGCGGTGGAACGGGAAATAAATGGTTTTAGACAATTGATATATCACTGCTCTATTAATTGAAATAGTTTCGATAATTTATGATCCGGTACTTTCAGTTTCAACCGCCCTTGGAAGTTTAATTCCTTCCAGATAAAAAATATTTTTTGAGTAACTTGGGCCGATTCTTAACAACGAAAGCACGAGGTGTGGTTTGTTTTGCATCCCCTGTCACGTTCCTAGGAGGAATTTTCAAACCCTCTGACTTGCCAATAAATAAAAAAGTTTACAAACGGTTAGCCAAGAAAACGTGTTTGCGAAGAAGTTGAATTGTTCTTAAGTCCATAGTTGTAAAAGTGGGGCCGAGGAAAGTAGTTTAAGTTTTTTCCCTGAATAAAATCAGCATCTAGCACACTAACAAGATGATTTCATCAGGACTGTACTTTTCAGGACGAAAAGATCTGAAAGTCTAAAGAAACGCCCCTTTCTTATTAAACATCTTTCCTTATTAAAAAAGAATACAATTTTCCAAGGTTTGTTGGAATAAAGACGCAAACAATCTTAACAACAAAGATTTTGAAAAGGGTGCCCATTTCGCACCAAACGAAAACGGTTTAGTTTGGTCAAAAATGTAAAGAACGGCGAGTAACAGTCTAAAAATATCTTCTATATTTTCATAGTTCGACTGGTTTATAGGATAAACCTTTATTCATACTTTATCTTGTTATTTATTACATTACACTTTGATCTTAGCAATATTTCGTCATTTATATTTTTCATTGATTTAATTAAGTACATATAGATTTTAAAAAATTATTTTTAAGAAAATTGAGCTGACACTATGAAAATATAGTTACTAGCAACATAAAAAACCTATAAAAAATAATATCTATTTAAAATAACATATATTTATAAAACTGTGTTTATTGTATTTCGTTTTTTATTATTACTTCTTTTTTATTGAATGCGGGAATGAAAACTACCAGACTTCTAAGTTTGCATCGAGTGTTGTAATTATGTTAATTTATAGGAAGAAATGTAATCTATTAGCGCGAAAGCAAACGATTGCTTAACCCCGCCCGAGGGGTATCGAGTGTTCTAGAGCGGGTGGGTGACGTCTACGGAGTCAAAGTAAATTATTTCCCAGATCGGAGTGGGTTAGAACCACTACGAGGAATATCGCGTGCTTTCGGGCGAGTGAATGAGACCAGATTTATATATTTGTGTTGTATGCACATTGCATTATGTTTTCTGTAGTTGACAATCAATGGTAGAAATGAGGGCGTAAAAATTCTTCAAATTCCAGTTAGTTTTCATATAAAATCAGATAGTAACATAGGGGCTGTAGGTTAAAAATGTGCGAGAAGAAAATATGTAAGAAAACGCAGAGGGCCGGCGATGATCTCATCTGTCTGTCGGTCCCTAACGCCTCACATTATTGTTACTTCAATGAATTATTATTTTTGTATAAGGTCTTGGTTGAGATGAAAAAGCTAGTGTCACCAGTGATCATGTGGTCCGTTCGAATGTAGATAAAATCGTTATGGATTGATGGCTCTTAGCCCTGGCAATAAACTGTTTAGTTTACAACTTCAAAACATTCACATCAAACAATGCTACTTGGTACTTAATATTTCTGATTGTGGCTCTTACAGATGGTGCATGCCCTTAGACGTTTTCGTGAAATTGGGTAACACAACACAGGATGAACGTTTTATGACTTTGATAATTTTGTGAAATCGGCACCGTACTGTTGTTCCAACTACTGGAAGTTCGAAGTGTACAAAATTCTAAACGCACTGCTCGAAGATGATTAAATCAGTATGTACTGATGGCTTTTCGTCCCATAAGAGGATCAGAATTGACCAGAACACATAAAGTTGCATTGTTCGCATTTACTCAAGAACACGACCATTGATGTCTGAAAGATTTGTCTGCTCTACTTTTTACGGATGAATGTAAATTTGCTCTACGATCTTCAGATGGGTGTGAAAGATTGTGGAGAAGGCGAAATGAAAGGTAGGACGCTTGTAATTTTTCCTAGAGCCAACCTTTTCAACGTAGCTCAGTGATGGTGTGAGCAGCAGTTTGAATGGAGAGTTTGTTATTCGTAGAGGATCTTTGACGGCCACTCGCTGGGGGATGAAATTTTGGAACATCGTGCTTTTCCTATCCTCGATGAAATCAACGACTATCCTATTCTAATTGATGAACATGCCCGTCCACAGTCGCTCGCACAGTACGAAGTACCATTAGTAGCAAACCGTGAGGGTCTTAGCCTGGCAAGCCCGTTCTCCAGACTTGAACCCCATCGAGCATTTACGGGATAACCTCCAAAGACGAATAAGAGCAGGTTCACCACTTCCCGATACTCTCTAAGATCTTGAAAGGACTCTTCGTGAATAATGGGCTAACCTCGAGCAAAGAGACATTTCCTGGCTGATAGAAAGTATGGCAAGGCGTTTTCGAGATGTGATTAAGGCAAGAGGAGGAACCTGTCTTTTTTTTTAAATTCATTTTTTCCATTTTCCTTAGCAATGTCTTTTTTTGTTTTTACTTTTTTAAACAAAGACTCAATTATGTTAAAAAACTTGAAACTTCGATTAATACATGAAAATATATACAAATCAAGTTATATTACGAGTGGGCGGAATTTTTGGACTGTCAGTGTATCATGGTATTTTTATTATAGAGTACTTAATTATATTTCAAAACGAGAAATAAAATATGTTAATTGATTTTTATTGTAAATAAACATTCAGACAAAATGAAATTTCCGTTTTTAATTTCTCTCGGGTCAGATTTTTACATTCCTTCAAATTAGGTTCCCCGTTGAATAAACTAATAACAAGGAGCCTAAGCCAGCCAAAGCCCGGTCAGAGTACGACATTATTTATAATTCAGCCCCGTCTCTAATTGCTATCTTGCCAAAGGGAAACCGTAAGCTACTGGTAAAAGAAAGGGTTCCTCCTGCGAGGGCGAAATCCTCCTTTTCAAAAGATCTCCGCCCGTGCTTAGCTATGCACAAAAGGTTTATACATTTATAACTAACAGTAACAAATATAGCTGATTCTTAGAGGATTAACCGTGGAGCGGATGGGAGGAAATATTTTATTTTTGACTTCGCCAAATAAAGAAAGAATAAAAAATGGGAATTTCTGCTTAAAACCAGAGCTGTCTTATGTCTGCAGTTTCTAAACAAACAAAAAAAAAATGAAAATCTTTCGGTCCGCTCATCATTGCTACATATCATAGTAAAATGCTATCCGGCGTATGCCGATTTTCAATAATTTCGTGCCTTTGCCTACCGTACAATTGAGATTAAAATTCAAAAATTTTATACAAATAAACCCTAACACCATGAGAAGACAACAAGAGAACTGAACAAAATTGTGACTTTCATAGAACTCTACGTAAAATCTTTCTGAGTGTGGGTCAGGTGCGGTCCAAAAAAAGTAACAAAATAAATTGATTCGAAAAAATTAGTTGATGCAAAAGTTCAACAAGCCAACTTCTTATCACGACATGAAACAAACAGACAGTGAAGGAAAAAATGAGAAGTGAATGAAAACATTTTTGTTAAGAATACATAATACATATCAAACTTTCATTAACTGTTGTAAGGAAAAGTCTATATAAAACATTTTAAAGTGCTACGACATGGACGGTACCTCTTCGCAGTTGCTACGAAATATATAATAGATATTACAAGAAAGTAGACGTAGCGCTGCTTTGAAGTTTAATAGCTTCTAGAAGA
Organism: Cimex hemipterus; assembly: GCA_039619505.1. Lineage (NCBI taxonomy): Eukaryota > Metazoa > Arthropoda > Insecta > Hemiptera > Cimicidae > Cimex > Cimex hemipterus. Next base: position 29,533,955 of record CM077104.1, on the reverse strand, counting down.
AGACGAATCTATTATCCTCGGTAATTATAATAAACTTTTCGAATTAAACTTTAATTAATTATTGTTTCGTGAAACAGTTACAGTGCAGTTTGCACCTGACCTTTAGAAGTTGGGCTGGATGGGGGATGTATTAATGAATTCCGCTCGCAATACCCCTTCCCGCATATTTTATCGCATCTTAATTAGGTACACGGCCGGGCGAACTTTGTTATTTCAATGTAAACTTTTCTTCTGAAAGTTTCACGGAGGGTTGTTGGATTGTGTTTCGACGTGTGACTATTTTTTACAACCTGATAATTTTCCTTTTCGGGGGACGAAGAAGTGAGGAACCGATCGTATTTCTTACCCCTAGGATGGAAGGAGCGCATCTTCGAGAAGATAAAAACGCTAAAGTTTCGGCGAACGGCGGGGCGCTTCGAAGGGGAGAGGATTGATGAGCCGCGGACTTTCTTCCTCCGGCCCCCTTTTCTCTGCCGCGGCACAATTAGGCGGAAACGAATTTTATACAAATTACCGATATCAATTTCTTCTTCCCTGTGTCGCTGAACCGGGCGATTCCCATTTCACGAGGAGCCCTGATAAATGAAGATGTTTTCCTAGAGGGCTCTAATGGCGCTATTGAAGCCGGAGGGACCTTAATTTAACGAGGAAACAAAAATAAACCCTTATCTTGGTTCATTTGTTATCATTCGCATATTTTAAAACCGAGGGTGAAGACTCATAAATTCATTGTCTGCAATCAATTCGCCAGACAGCGTAAAACGGTCTTCCTCATAGCACCAAACAGCCCCTCCAGATTTCATTATTCACGGTTTCGATTAAATATTTATTATTAGCCCTTCTGCCCATCTTAGAAAACATTCGCTTCCAGTTTTAATTATGTACGACATGAATAATGCTTTTTTGAAAAGATCATTCGAGTGAGGAGAAAAACGAAACGGGCTTGCTATTTTATCTGAAGTACTCTAAGTAAAATCCTTGCATGTAGAATATTCCTTATTGATCTCAAAGGAAAAACACAATTTTAAAAACGTCGTCTTAATTTATTTTATAATCCCACCTTTATGCACTATCCCAAATTATCCATTTCTTTATACTTTTCTTCATTATACTATATTATCCTAAATCAAGAAAAAAAATTACTTCTTATAAACTTGTTTGTACCATGATGATATGTAAGCAATTCACAGAAGTAGATTAATGAAGAACAGAAGTATTTTAATGCAGTTACTTATCACTTTGGTTTGCCTACTTTGACAGTTTTGGTATGTCAGATGAGTTTCGGCTTCTCGCCATGTTCAGTCGTGTGATCGATTTTCCTTAAAGGCGGGTCACAGTCTCTTGAAACCGGGACGCGTTTGACAAGCGAAACAAACAGAAGCCAAACTACCATATTATTATAACAATGTTACAAATAGCTGGACTAACTAATATGTTACATTTAACAGGGAAAAACTTCATTAAATTTCGTGGTCCGATTGACCAAATAACATCTTTCAATTAATCTTTATTTAAGGCATTGCCACAAGCGGGATTCGAACGTTGGGCTAAATACGCCGCTGCTCTAACATTTGATTTATCGTGACTTCGATCGACTTGGACACTAACTTCCCATCTCAACTCAACCATTCGAATTTTACCTCCTTTTTGCCATTATCCAAGTGGTCGAGTTGATACGATGGCAAAACTAGCGAGGATAGGCAGACTAAAAGACCGGAAACCATAAAAATACCCCACACATCGCAAAAAGAAATTCACTCCCCTGTTATCTTTTTAGAATGTTTTTCTTTTTCTTATTAACGCCCGTTGGTTAATATTGACTTTTTAGAAGGATTACAAAAAAACGTCAGAAAAAAGGAGTATCTTCTAGAACACCATGGCAAACATCTTATGTATTTTATCACAAGGCCAAATATTTTCCTCCGATCCACTCTCCATTGTTCGTCTCCCGTGTGGAGGCGGATGGAAAAAAAAGACTACTTGAGCCGGCGGTAATTAGAGAAGGGGCGGAGCGGCGGTAATACCTGTGCCGAAGAGATAAGGGAAGAGGTCTACGGCCGGGGGCATTGTTGTCCGAGACAATGGGACACATATTGGATGACTCCAGTGACAATTTAGGGTAAATGTCACCGAGGCCGGGTCACGCAAAGCGTTATCTCGATGGTCAGGCATGTTTGATCTCGATGGTCCGGATCGGTACTGATAACACTTCAATCACGCTGCCTCCACCCCTTTGCAATACCCTGGTAATTATTGCTTCTATTAACCCGAACGCCGCACTTCGTATCGGGATTCATTAAGGCACCTGTATTACCTGGAAATTGGAAAAGCCATCACTGCTTAATGCTCGATTCAGATGGTTTATCGGCTTAATGTGTTATAATCCCGTATAGTGATTGTGAAAAAACTGTATTTGTAATAATGAAGGAAAATGGTTAGATTGAAAGTCTGATATCCAACGAAAATAGGGTGTAACTGTTTTAAAATGTTTCACCGAGTTTTGCACACACATCCTACTTTCCAATCTAAGCCCCTCTTCTGCCACTAATTCATCACTCACTACCGTTGTCTTTTCCTTGCCGGAAGCCCTCTCACACTTATTCCCTTCTCTCACTCTCTCTCCCTCCATCCATCCATCTTCTTCTTTTCCTTTTCTCTCTTCCTCTCGCTCTCTCCTTCCCCCGCGCCCACACAGAGGAGAGAGAGAGAGGGGGGGGTAAATAATAAGCACTCTCAAATACTCAAAGAGTTAGGAGTAAGAGGTGAGGTAATGGAAAAAGATATATAATTTAGACTTCTTCAACTTATAATCATTGACATAAACAACAAAATGAAAATTTTGTTGACCCGAAATCATAATTATCAATTAGCACACCACAAACACAAACGTTTTCATTCCAAAAGAAACCATTACTTACACCCTATTCACACTGGACAAATAAACACAAATACACGCCAAGAAACATGCAAACACTTCTACGTTCACTCATAAACAATCCGCCTACAGAAACAAAGAACATGTGGAATGGCGCGTGACTGTCCAAGAAGTGGAGTCGGAGGACAAATAAATTATTAAAACGAGCAAAATATTTGCTTTCCTTTGTTTGTCTTTTCATTGTTTCATTCCATTCCATTGCGGATTACTGCTGTCCCGATCGATGTTCGTCAAAATATGACCAATTCGTGATATTTTATTCCTGAATTTCCATTTTATTATATTTGATTTGTTTATAGTTTGAGGTACGAGATGTTTTCTGATTTGAATTAAATATGTCATCCAAAATTCACTCATTATTTTTATAATTTCGCTGACATTTTAAGCAGACATTGTACTAGAAACAATTGCACATGGTTTAGAGAAAGTGATAGTATTGCTCCAATTAGCTTGATGTCTCCCAATTGGCTTCCCCATCGTTGAACCTGTCGAGCTGTTTGTTGCGTGTGATGAACTCAGTATGATCGTTTTATAAAAACAGACAGACAATAGTTCATCATTCGACATATTCAACGTGGCCGACATACTTTTGATTTGTTTAAAAAATGAAAGGTGCTCAGATAAACCTTTAAGAGTTAGTTCGTAGTTCGAAGTCATGAAACTCACTAAATTCATGATTCTGTTCCAGGTTTTTCATTATATTGCCCTCTTCGCATAAAACTCTTTCAATTTCCCCTTGTTCTCCGAAGAGGGTGAGCCCGTACGCACTGGGACGCGAAAAAATGCCGTCCGGCCACCCCCTACACCTCAATATCCCCAGGGGATGCTTTATGAATTCTTAAGGAGTCGCAGAAATTAAAGCCGACGCCTGCCCTTCTCAGCCGACACTACTCGAAACAATTAGCCGATTTCCCTGAGGATAAATAAGAACTAAGGGAACCCGATTGATACGTGCTGGCAATAAAGAATTTATTAATAAGCAAAAAGGTCAAGAACCACATCCCACCAGATATGGATTTGTCTGGGTCGTGCAGAAGTGTATATGAAAGTTTTATGATTCTTAACAATGAAAAAAAGGACTGGGGATAGTAATTGAAACGTTTGTCTTTTTTCTTCGACAAAATGCCAATACACTTAATTAATTATTGAATTAATTAGTTATATAATTGAAAAGCAGTATAATAAATCAATTTATAAGGACATCACCGCCTATTATTTGTTCATTTATATCAATTGATACTGATGATTTGGTTTACTATCATCTCAAAACGCAGATTCACTTATGCGCCAGTAGTAATAAACAATCACCTATAAATTGGATATCGTTCAGACGATTTTCAGTCAATTTTCAAAATGGAAAAGTGGTGACCATATTTGTTTTGTTTCACTCGATTTGTTTTGTTGTAATTTTTTTAAACGTAAGTTTAGTATAACTAATTTCAACTAATCTCTCAAATATTAGTAATTATTCTCTTACCAAGATGTTTAAAAAATAAACCGAGAGATATTTAGTAACTTTGAAATACATTCACAGCAAAAAACCGGAAACAATGCAAAAAATTCTTTGTTTAATATATTTTTCTTCACTCTTAGGTCCAATTGGCGAGAACAATCGTACACTGCCCCATCCGTAGCTTCTCCTTGTTATTTTCTCCAACAGTGTTACAGGGAAACGTTCGCGTCCAGAAAAACAAAAAACAATTGAAACACTTAGTCCAATTTGGGAATTATAGAATATAATACGAATTATATGACGAAAATATGACAAATTACCGAATGATAAACCAACAAACAGCGAGAAAAACCGCTTCCAACTTTTAACGTTCAACTATCTAAGAGATATTTCTAGGTGAACAAAAACAGGCTAATTTGCTATTGAAAGAAAAGATGTTGTGAGTCTGAGCAGTCGTGCGGTCGCGGCGACCAGAGTTAGCAGATGCTCCAAACTTGTGTACAAACAAAGGGTCGGCGTTGAAAGGGTCGCCAAATTGGGGTGCGGCTGTGAGGATCTTGTTCTGAAATTGACTTGTGACATTCGGGCCCCAACACAAGGGTCGCTTTGTGGCCGGATTGGCCCGAGTTCAGAACTCTCACCGCTATCTCCTCCACCTAGAAACGATCCGGGAGCCTTTGATAAAAGACTTCGATAAAGTCCCTTTAATAAACCTTAGAACGTCACGCTCTTGAATAGATTAAGCAAGCCGAAGTAATCACTTAGGGTTGTATTCAGGGGTCCTCTTTTTTCCCTGTCTCTCCCTCACTCTCACTCTCATTCTTTCCCTCTCTTTCTCTTTCTCTCTCTCCTGTTCCTATTTATAACTTTCAAAGAAGACTCGTTTGACGTATTTAATACAAACCGAGATTCTGATCTGTACGGTGGAGTTGTTTTAATTTAAGATTACAGCCGCTCGAAAATTGGCAATTTCCGTTTTCTAGTTAGTATAGAAAGTCCCGATCTCCCTAAGATTTCAAGGAAGTCCTGTAAATACGAGTCCCACGAAATCTTTCTTTGTGTTATTCTTATCGAAACTACTTTTAAGACTGACAAGGTTTTTCATCTTACTAATTAAAATTATTGAAAAATCGGTCTAAATGTCATTTCTTTTCTTTTCTACATATTACTAATTAATACTAATACTTACAGTGTATAACCCTGGTCTGTTGTAAACGTAATTTACGATAAAATGTAATTATTTGTTTGCTAGTTACGCCTGTGATCAGAAAAGTCATACGTTTTTTGTAGTTTCTTGACGTTCAATACGTTACATGACAAGGAAGGTCCTTATACTTTGCGAGATTTCTCTATGGTGTGATAAACCTGCAGTTTTGTCATTACCGATCATTTTGGTCTTCCTATCCTCGTTGTATTTCTATGTCAGACGCTTTCCGTCAATTTACATTTTCACCACTTACGCAATCGGACAAATTCCAAGACAAAACATTTACAAAACCAGCCCACTTGGCAAAATTGCCATAATGAGAACGCCGAGACAAATATATGGGCCAGAAAAGACAAAAAAAAATAAAAAATAAAAGGCATATACAAAGAACTTGTAAGATGTTTAGGGTGAACGACGGAAAATTAAACTTAGCAATTCACCTCACAGAAAACAATCACTAACTTTCAACAATTTAATAAGCGTTAAAGTATTAAAAAAAAGACAAAATATAACGTACTTGAAAACATGGAAATATACAACTCATAATCCGACAAATTAAAAATAGTTCACGTACAACCACACCATTCAAAATACCGTACCAATTAAAAAGTAAAACGACTGACGCACAAAGACCGTCCGGAATTGTACAAAAACTCATACTTGATCTACTGACAAAATAATATAGAGCGGACACGCCACTCCTCATGATTTAAAGAGACTTGACAGAAATCACACATACCTAATAATGAAGATGGCAAAAAGTATTTGATTTATCAAATTTGTACTGTTGACTGCCCTGTGACTAATATTTAGACTAAAAAGGTACTTTTGCTGTACATTATCAACATTTCTTATAAGTAAGTCAACATATATTTTATGGTTATCTCGGTTGTATTTTGAGACATTATAATATTGCTTATCAATCAAACAAAATTCTGTTGTGAAAGAGTAAGTACTTGTCGAACTTTACTTCTTAGCCCGAGTACTTACGTGCTCGCTGTATGATCTAGAAAAACACGTGTGAACCATTCCTAAGTGAATGTCGGCATGTGCAATTAATTTTTAAAAAAATAGTAGAAGGAATGTAATTAACAAATATGTGGACAAAATTTAAGTTATCAATGTGAATAGATAAATAGAAAATAAAATGAAGTCGAAGGTTAGAGAACCTCTTAAATAAACCGGTGCCGTTTTTTTAAATGCCATACCTCTGTGCCTTCTATGTCTACTAATTATACGATTCAGTAACACTGATTATAAAATAGATTAAAAAATTTGTACTTATGATTTTATGTACGTTGATGTTATACATACTTTATGTAAGAAGATAGGAATCTGAGTTAATTGAACTGAATTTGAACATTTGAAAGAAAACCTATGTTGTAGATTTTGCGAATATATATGAATATATGACGTATATATGAATGAAAAAATGTTACGCGGGTGATTGAGTCCTACTACAAACTAATTTTAAAATTAATTGTCCCTTCTCTTCTATTTATTGTTATTTAAACTATTATTAATGTTCCATTTGTAAAATTTACAGGGCAACAAACATTTAAATAAAAATTTGATATCTTGTTATATGCATGTATTTAACGAACCAACGTTTTAAAAATAGTATGTCTACGACTGGTTGGCTTTGGATGTGTTCAAACCTGGACGACGAGGGTAGGTCTGTTCTTTTTCTGCAATGAATCTCTCCTGTTATGACGCCGATCAGACCAGGGGCGAATGAAATATTTGTTATTTTGAACTGAATCGAAAGGTATAAATTCGCCGGGGGGAAATAAAACAAACAAAAAACTTTTACAGCGCGATAACCTATGTTGATCGGGCTTACGTGCCCGTAAGTAAATATCGGGATGTGCGTGTCGGCCGTCACTCATGTTTTTGAAGGCTCATGTCGTCTGTTGACGTTCCCAACTGGGTCATAGCGAGAGTTTAAAACAGGGATACAATTTGGATTAAATAATAGCAAGGGCTTCCGAGCAATTAAACCCACGGCTCCCGGATCGGGAAAGGGTGATAGCGACTGACATATGGAGCTGAACCGACCCTAGATAAGGAAGTACTAAGTTAATAGCCGTAGCGTGACTTTACTCACACCCGGGGCTACAAATCCGGGCACACATATGTCCCCAGACGGACATTACGCCTTCTCACGTACCTCCTCTAATGCCCCGAAACGCACGATAAAAATGTTAATTGGACTAATCCAGATTGTTCTCTATGTTGCAGCTGTGAGCTCGATGAGGTCGACTATGGATCCTTCCAATTGTATAGTAGTAGAGGAGTCAAAAGTAATCTCGCAGGATGTACCGCCAAACGATTCTACTATCTCCCAAGCACCAACAGAAGGTAATTAGATATTAATTTGAATAATAATTCCTACTTTAAGCATGCTCAACTTATACATAATAAGTCCGCTTTAAAAGAAGTGAACTAATTTAATGAAGATAAATGACGCCCCTAAGATCCATCCTAACATTATTTCTTTCAATTAATTAAGGTTTTTAATTGATATAAAAAGTGAGTGCCACAAGCGGGTTTCGAACACGACCATCGGATCACCCAACCCCACATTTTGAATTTTCCCTCCTTTTTGCCATTTTTATTCGAAGTATTTAAACAAACCCGCCAGTGAAGACGGATCCAATAAGTGACCTTATGACGGTTCAACATGAAATTACACAAAACAAGCACAAGTGGTTAAAAAGTTAGTGCACCTGCTACGAGCCGCAACTTTTTCAACACTGCTGCTGTTAACTGAGAGAAAACAACAGCAAGAAGAGAAAGGAATGGGGGAAAGAATTAGATTTGCTCTAATTGATGATTTGATCTATTATGCATGTTGATAAAATATATTTCAAGTAGAACTCTTTTCTGGAAAAGAATGCGCGCAAATGATAAGGTGACCCATCTCTGGCCTCTTGTCCTCTGAGAGAAAAAACCTGAAGTCCTTCGAGTTCGTCCGAACGAATAATCATGAAAACGGGCGAACGATCAAAATACATATGAGTCGGCCGTCATCCATTTGGCCATGTTTTTCGTCGAAAATATTGCGAAACCAAATCAGTTTGGATCTTTCCAGCGGAATGTTACGAAAAAGTCTTCTAGCCCTCTAGCCCTGGTCCTTTCATTTTCTCAAATCAACATCATCTTTCTCCTCTATATGGAGTCTACTAGCTTTTAATTATTATTATTTACAAGCTCACCATGGGCTAGGACAATTAATTTTGTTCATTCCACTTTTAAAAATGTCGTTTGCAATAACCTCTTTCTAATTACTTGTACGAAATTTAGTCAAATACGAACTACAAAACAAATACGTAATGATTCATATTAAAATTTCGCAGTTCGTTCAAGCCAAGGATCCACGGATCGAATCTCAGCAAAACTAAATTGAATGTTAAAGTTCTTAGAAAGAAGTCAGTTTGGAAATCATTGGAATCTAGGGGATCGGTATGGCCGCGTTGTTACAAATCCCATTAGTTCCAATTGATGCGTATGCCGAGAACCTTTAGTTGAAAAATTTTTACAGAGGAGTAAGAAGAATACAAAAATATAAAAATAAATGTTTGGCCGATTTTTCTAAAATTATCATGATAACATGCTCTAGTTAAAATGTTACAACATAAACAAGGATCATTTTAAATTTAATTATAACATTTTATGTTCAAAGTGATTCTAGACTTTAAAAAAACAAGAACGTTTGAATCTGAAAAATTAAATCATCTCAAGGTTTTTATTATTAAAGCGTTTAATCTCTCATCATATATGTTACATACCCCTGGGTTTTAAACGTTCAAATATAACTTTTATTTTTCCGAAATATATATTAAAATGAAATAAATTCAATAAATAGTTTTCACAACTAGGAATAATTATTTTATGCCCTTGTATTTTCTATCACTCAAGCTATTACACTTTGAAATAAAATTAAAAAGCATATATTGAATTATGAACTTAAGACCTTTTCAACTTGAACTTGTTAAAGTCCAACTGTCAATATCTTTCGTTCAAACATTACAAGATTATATTTTCTTAAAAATCATAAACTATTAGCAAAAATGAAAACTCGAGCTGTAGTCCTAGTTCAATTTCATCATCAAGCAAGACAGGGTACATGCTAATAATACATGTTTTACCTTTTAATTTACTTTTTTCAGAGTTCGCACAACATTGCCAGTATTAAAAAAAAAAAATAGCTGGAATATATATTTTATTTTTAGTATTATATTATTAGAAAGCATAATCTGAACCCTACCATCATTGTACAGATTTTTTGTCAGATTCCCTGGCGACTTTTCCTTCAACAATTTCCATAATGAAGCCTGATTAAACACGAAGGAACATGAAATAAAAGTCAAATTGTGGTATATTATTGAATAACCTGAAGATGTTAAAGTAATTACTAGTTTCACTGCAATCTAGATGGAGCACAGGTAAATTGCTCTTACCGATAAAACAAGATAGGTGCTGTCAAAGGTTACATGTCTGCAGTTAATTCTAGATATATATTACACGCCAGAGATGTAATAATTGTCGCCTGATAGGTCAATAGTTAGTACTTAACCATCGCTTTGGCATGATGGATCGCTTTATTGATTAAACTCGAGCCGTATTGTTGGTCAAATTTATTTTGGGCTAATTAAAAAAAGCGATTAATTTTTGGGAATTCGTCACTAGGTCGAGTTTTTTTTTATCGTCCCCGCCCTTATTGCAGTTCCGGGCTACTTTGCGTCTAAAACTGAATAATACGCCGCATAAATCCTCACTCTCCTGTAAATGTACAGGCCACGGAGGAAAGAAATATGAAAGGGACTATTATGATTTACTCTTAACCCCCTCTAGGGCAGTGAAAAAACGCTCGGGAGTATTTTTCTCTTCCTAAACCCGGTCCGATAGGTGGATTGGACATTTTTTAAACCAGTAAGAGAATCCCTATTTATTTATTTTTCGGGAATATTAATCGAAACGCTCCGATCTGGAAAAGAGGAGAAGAAAAATTGGGGAAAAAACAAAAAAATCAATCCTTCCCAACCCCTCCGATTTAAACCTTTTCCTCCTAGAAAGAGTAGATAATCATCATCATTGCTTTGGATTAAACCGAAAGTTTTGCTCAATGCATTTTAACAAAAATAAATCGGTATTGAAAAACAATAAACGCTTAATCTTTTCCTAAAAGACATTTTTTAAACCATTCTCATTAAGTTATATGTTTGTGTTTTAAAACTTAAGTTTTAATGTAAATCTCATCTTCACGACTACATAACTACATATCAAACTATGCGTAAATTTGAAAATTATTTAGAAGAAGCTTTTGAAAAAAAGACGGAATGAAGGAAAATAAGAAATTTTTTGATACGCCTATAGTTAAAACAAAATTATAATATTTTCTAAAGAATAACAATTATAAATATATCCCTTATATTTCCTGGTCTAATTAAAAAAAAAAATTTTCGATTAATTACTCTTTATGTAAGTTATAGGTTGAAATTACAAAGTTGGTGTCACGAGCGGGATTCGAACCCACGACCTTCGGCTAAATTCGCTGCTGCTCTACCGTTTGAGCTATCGTGACTTCGAATCCTACTCGTGACACTAGCTTTTTTGTTTCAACCAACACCTTATATAAACATTGATTAATTATAAATATATATTTTCTGTTGATTACAATGTTTGTTTTTATTACATTAAGGGTACTTTAGGGGTTTTTTCGTGAATCACAATGTAACTGATGTGAACCTCTTAATTAAATTATTTCCCACCTAGTCCTGAGGAACGGTTAAGAATGAGATAGTATAGAAAAACATATTTTTCATTTTTTTTTTGCCGACGTTTCGACCTTTATTTAGGTCACCTTCAATTCATAAAGTGTGGTGCTATTTTTGTAGCGTCATATTGGTTTTGCGTAAAAGTTTTGCGTTGTGTTCAAATTATGAAAAAGCAGGTCACTAAGAAACACACATTATTTGCTGCAATAGATTTTGTTTGAGAAGTAGGAATTGAAGATTTTAACCTGATTAAAGTTCATATTAACGTCTATAAAAATAGGAACAAGCAATGGAATCTTATACAGCCATTAAATAAAAAATTCACTGACTTAAAAAAACACCCACATTAAGACAAGTACACGTATTGACATCAAAATTAAATTCCTTCCCATCCACTATATCAGCAATCGATAGCATATTCAGGTAATATAATCAATGCTGAATCGTGTATAATCTATTCATCAGCTAGATAGAATAGTATGCAACGATTAGAAAAAAATTAATTATTTCTGGTTCGTATCGTTTCGATATTTTATCTGACGTAAATAAAACCATGATCAACATCATGATTCAAATTAAATTAATATTCTTTATATGTATTTTTGGTTTGACGTTCAACAAGAGCAAAATCGCTCAACATTCACATAGACCACAAAGTCGAGACTTTCCGAAAGATAAATTTTGTTAATTTCGCCCAATACGGAGTGTTGTCGTTTTCTTGATGACGAATTAAACTAAATTATGTTTCTCTGAGGGAGGATTTATCCCAAAGGAATAAAAAAACAAGAGATCAAAGAGCTGGAATAAGAGATCAAAAGAAAAATTTGTTAATGAACAACTCCAGAAGACTACGTCCTACAGGTTATTAACAATTTGTTAACGAAGGTCTTAAGTCCCGTGAGTAAAAAAAAACGATAAAATCTCCTTAAAGATCCCAAGAAGAAGAATAAAACAACAAGACCAGAGTAATTGAAGAAAGAGGCTGTCTGGTGGAAAAGGGGCGAATTTTGGCTTGCGAGAAATCCGATCCGGCCCGTGTTCCCGATGATTCCGATCGGAATTAGCAGTTGCTGCCGTCCCCGGAGACCCTGTCAATCCCAGGGAATCATTAGTATTTATTGTCGGAGGAGGATGAGCCTGCGGGATCAATATCGTCTTCCAGCCATTCGTTAGGGGTTTTTAATGCTCCCCTATGTCGAGGAAATCGCCGCTACCGTCGTCGCACATCCTCACTGCTGAGACATACAATTTTATTATTAAATACGTTTTCAGCCGGGCCCGCATTTTCACTTTTAATCTGACCTCTCCCTTTGAAATGTAAATGGTTAAAATACAATTCCTTCACTTTCATTTTCAGTTTACTATATCATCCAAGAATCGATGTATTGCTTAAGAAAACTCCTATCTTCTTAAACTCCGGGCAGTATCTTCATGGGATCTACGGGGTGATAAATCTGTGGTTTGAGTTTTCCAATCATTTTAGTCTGCCAATCCTCACTAGTTTAGTCTGACAGACACATTTCAGCATTCTGCAATCTTCAATAGGTCTTCATAATTTTGATCTAAATTCTGTTTTGAAACATCTACCAAAGCTGAAAAATTGTGCTATCTCTTGCCGAGTTATAAATAGGAATGTTCATGAAATACTAATTTTACGTTTAAAAACATTATTATTCCAAATTAAAAAACAAACGTACACTCTTATTACTAGTAAGTTCGAGCTCAGTGATGCCGTCATAAAAAAACAAATAAGTGTTATTATTACAAACTCTCAACATTTATGGAGGTCTTCATCAGGGATCTACAAGTAATAAAAACATTTATAATTAATAACTAATAAGTAACACAATAATTCTCAGATAACAATGGATAATTTACTCGTCACGATATTAAAAGTAAAATATTATAATGACAGCGGTTAAAAACAACAGTATATATAATTATATTATTACAAAACTTACTTGTTTTTGATGAAGGCATCACTGACCTCGAACTTACTAGTTATAAGAGTGTAGGCTTGTTTTTTTTTTTTTTGGAATAATAATTTTTTTAAACCAAAAATTAGTATTTCATGAACATTCATATTTATAAATCGGCAAGAGATAGTACAATTTTTTCAATTTTAGTGAAGTGGCGTATTGTGTAGCATTTCTATCAATGACCTTCGGGCCAAGTATTCTCCCTGTCAACCACAACCTCATCATTATAGTTTATTTCATGATAAACCTATGACAAAGCTGATCCTGTCCTGCTGTTGTCAGAACAATCATATCTATTATGTGTCAACTTTGTATCAAGGTATTGTCTGGTCTGAACGAAGGGGAAATTTTTACTCGGGGTAGAATAAACTAAGTTACATAATCTTAAAGGCGGATCAACACACGTTATTTTTGTGAAATTTAAATACAATTCCTCTAATCAATGGGAATGTAGCCTTGCTAGGATTAGAATAATAGTTGGACACCGAGGTCTCCGGAGGCATATGAACAGACTCGGGTGGCAGAAACAATCCTGGACAGATATTGCTAAAAAGTTGAAGAAACAGTGTAGCACGTCCTCTGTAGGTGCGAAGACCTATGTAACTGAGATTCCTAATCCTGTGAGATGGGAGGAAAAGCCAGGGCTTGAAGGATACACACGAGAGCTCTTGTTCTTGAAAATATTTTCGGGTCTGGTAAAAAGCCTTAAGCTTAACGAATATGTAAAAAAACGGGGATGCACAATAGACCAATAGTGATCGCTCGTGCACAGGCCGTAAAGAGGCCGGCTCCGATATCATCTAACCTAAGCTTAAACCAGTCTTAATAATGGCAAAACAAATTTAATGCTAAAATGGTTTTTAGTGTTCATAAAATTATTGTAATATCTCGGAAAGAAGGTTTGATTTGTATGCAGTAATGAATATTGGACATTAATGTATATGACTATAAACCTTCCGCCGGGTTTTAGTTTTATTTGGATCCAGAAAACTATTTATTTGTATTCATGAATCCGTAAATAAAAATTACACAAAGTTTTTAAATTAGCAAAACCTCAAAGTAGCAGGAACAATTTAAGATTTTAAGCGTTCATATTCCAAGGTTCATTTCATGCTTATGAGAATACTAAAGGAAGCTGAAAGCACCTAATAAAGTTGGTTAACAGCTGTTTGTACGAAGCGGGAGGCACTTAAATAATTGAAAGTGGAGAACGAAAAAAAAATCAACGATCCTAATAACGCCACGGTATTCATTTATTCCGAGTTTTACGATGCTGAAGAAACGCTGATATAAAACCGGCTTTCTTTTATTGAATTTTCACCGTTCGGCTTTTCCACCGAAGATTGATTCATTCCGATGAGTGCTCTGCGTGCTGTAACATACAAAAGAGTGTCTTACGTCGACCCCGCGAATAAGTAATAGAATTGACGATATCTGCCCCGGACCATGTTTTATTCAAAGGCGGCATAAATATTTTACAACATTTGTCCGCGAAATGACAATGTGGTAGGCGCCGTTTTACGGCTTGTACCCGGTTTTATGATATCGCCCCGAGTCACATTGTTTAAAGGTTTAGTTGGGCGGAAAGCGATAGGTGCTCGCCTTCTGACATAAATGTGCTGGTATCAACACTCAAAAGGGATTTTTGACCCCCTCCCCGACATCGGTGGAAGATAAATACGACAAATATACTGGGTTTTACGAGCACCCAGTCGAATCAGACAAGGAGATAAAACCATACAAACAAAAAGATTAATAAAAATAATTTTTCCACTATTCTTCGAGAACGTTTCAATACTTGGCACATACCGTTGAAAATTATACAGGACTGTCTTAAAAACAAATTACATATATATTTTGTAGATTACAAAAGTGATTTGTTTATTAATTAAATTACTACCCATCTATCAAATTTTTCATTCACGACTCTTCAAGGTCGAACATAGTGCTAGACACAATTTAACAATTGTAATTTTATTTAATAAAATAGAAAGGCACGGATTCACTCCCCACTAGAATGCTTAAGGAGGTTGTGTGTTACTGTAACCAAAGCAACTGCTCTACTACTACTGGTCTACTTGAGGTTCTTTTCTTTCTGCCCCCGTAAGAGCGCACTCTGTGGTATATAAACTGTACTTACGCAGTTAATTTAGATTCGATAACCAGTGGGGAGTGTCCAAAACGACACAATGTGTTTGCCTTTCATAGTGATAAGTGGTACAACATAAACGTTATAAACATTAATCATTTGGTTTCTTCCATAAACAAAGTGATACAACATAAACATTATAAACATTAATCATTTGGTTTCTTCCATAAACAAAGTGATACAACATATACATTATAAACAGTAATAATTTCGTTTCTTCTTTATATATAATTTTTAACAATTTTTACGCAAGAGTGTAAAAATGTGTATACCAAATCCTACTTACAAATTCAATAAAAACAATTTCTCATATGCAGACACAGAAAATTAGGAAAACTAATAGTGGAGCTATAAGTGTACTGCAATAGTCTGAAAAACAACGAAAGAAAACATTGTGCGATTTCTTCGTGCGGTGTACGTAGACGATGAAACGCGTCTGACGAAGCCACACATTGTGGACAATGATTTGTTACGAAGAAATCACACATTTAAATTAATTATCATGGGGAAAAAGTAGAAAACGTATATACATTTGTGCATTTGGGCTGGATTTTTCACCAGTTTAGCATGTTTCACATCAAGGTGACGTACCGAGTCCATCCTTGTTTTTGTTACACGGCACATTGCATTTTAGTATAGATTTTTTAAATCTGTTATGTTAGTGCAGAGTCAAATTAAAGGTCTTAAAGAAATAATTACGCTTAACGTCCAAGTCAAATGTATGTTTTTATTTTGAGAATTTTAAATCCCTCGAATCTTAGCCTGAATTTTGTACAATCATAAAAAAAAATTGAAAAAAGCAAAAAGTAAGGGTTATATCAACAGTATTTTTTAAATAAAAGTAATTTATAGTATTGTAGAAAACGTAGAATGTAGAAGTGTACATGGAAGTTAAAGGATAACTTTTTTTCACGCACAGAACGTTTTATTAAGTTTAACTTCAAGTCTTTGTCGCGCCTAATGGGCCGCCAGAAATCGAACCCAGTACATATGATCGGACAACCAACTACCACGTCCTATGTGGCTGTGTGGAAAAAATTACTTTAAAAAATTCGAATATTTTAAAACGACTGTACAATACTGTTGTATCATTCGTGCAAAAGGTCTTCCACTAAGGTCAGGATTGAAGTCTAAAATTTCATTTTCATTGTTTTCCCCCAAAACACCTTCAGGGATAAGCCCGGCTTAGAGGTGCCTTACCCCCGGCACGAATTATATTTACATTCCACGAGCAATTAAGGCCTTATCTAAATTGCCATCTAGTTAACAAATTTCGAGGCAAATGCTGACCTTAGGGCTTTATCTAGAACCGGATCTGCTCGGCAAACACATACTTAGCGCTCAACACACTGCCTAGAAATCCCAAGTGCACACGCATATCTCGGTTTTACCGGCTTCCCCCACGGAAGCACAAGCCAAAAGTCCCCTCCTTTTATTTAATTATCGCTATGCTTATTTGACCGGGTTATTTCAATTGGAAAGGTTGTCAACCAAACACAAGTTAGGATGGCCAGAAAAAAATCCGAGCATGGACCGTAAATTAATATTTATTTGAAGTGTATGGTGTTTAGTGCCACTTAGTTAACTAATATTTGACATTACAGAATGCATGTCAACACAATACCCAATAATGACACATCTACACAGAAAGCAAGCACTTTAAGCCGTGAAGATGATCTCAATAAAGATCGAAATGTTCGCACGATAAAGAAAATGTTTTTCTAAAACCTACGTCACACCAGACCGCATCTCATGTTCTTCAAATAATCATTTATTTTATGTTTCAGTTTAAAAAAAAACCACATTAAATTGTAACCCGTCACATTGTATTTCCCCAGCAGATATTAACGATTATTTATCCTCATATAGAAATGTGCGGTGTTTAGTGACCGTTATTAAATGATATGCAGCTCGTGAGATGCGGTCTGCTGCGACGAACGTTTAGAAAAAATATTTTATCGAGCCAACGTTTCGATCTTTATTGAGATCATCTTCAGCGCCTTTGATTACAAACATTGTTTGAACAACAAGTTAATGTTCTAATTTGAATATATTGAATAACATGTGGTACATTTATGCCAGATTGTTCTGAAGAGGTTTAGCACGGTCAGCTTTTGAGCCCTACCATGTCATAGTATAAAAAAAGGATTTTATTTCACAAAAGATTATTTGTTGCAAAGCGTTATAAACAGATGTACCTAATTGAAATAAATTAAATAATCTGTTGGGTATTGTTTAAATAGTCAAATCAGGAAGAAATAGGTTCAGAGAGTTCTGACTAT
Source organism: Cimex hemipterus (assembly GCA_039619505.1). Classification (NCBI taxonomy): domain Eukaryota; kingdom Metazoa; phylum Arthropoda; class Insecta; order Hemiptera; family Cimicidae; genus Cimex; species Cimex hemipterus. The sequence goes on along the minus strand of CM077104.1, from coordinate 29,516,170 downwards.
AAAAAACACGCTTGTTGATTCAATCTAATATATATATCATGCATGAATATATCATATAAAAATTATGTGAAAGTAGATTTGCATGCAAATTTTGTTTCAATTAATAAACGTTTTGATTAGTTTGGGCCTTGGTAATGATAGTACTTTTTAAGTTGAATTAAAATCAACGTTTATTTTTACGCGAAAGTTTCTGGCTTGGCTGAAACATTAATCTCTTCAGATTAATCAGTATAAGGGAGTGTAATTATTGTGGTAGATTATTGTTGTCCGAATCCGAATCAACTTATTCATTTGCTCAACACTCGCCGGGATTAAATCCAAATCAATTATATTAATTATATCCCAGTTTCAATTAGGGGACTGGGTTGGTGATTAACCAAATAAAATAGGCCCGCCTCCCTTCAATGGTAAGCCGCCGACGCCGCCGCCGCCGCCACCGTCGGAGCGATACGGTTCGTTAAGATTTCGATCAAGGGCGCCGCTCATTAATGAATAATGATCCTTGCCGGGATCATAAGCTTCCGACGTCGGTTTGATTCATTACCGAGCTTGGCGACGCTATTCTGTGGAGGGTTCCTCCTACCTCAACCACATCCTTGAAAAGAATTTCACTGCAACACCTTTTCTCTAAATCTTAATCAATTTGACGTACGTATTTCATACTCGACGAATATTCAATTTAGAAAGCCGACATTAACATCTTTAAAATGTCTTGCATATTTGTATAGATTGGAAAGCTGTCGACCAGTATTCCGTGTTTTTCCTTAGTGACATCCAGTCTATTCCAGTTTTGTTTTGTATAATCATTATCTATAGTACAATGAATGTTAGGAGTCATATAATCAATTATCACCCTTAATTTCCAGAAATTGAAGGTTGTTGAATATGATTTAAGTATAATGATATAAAATCATATTACGTTTTAATTAAGTTGGTAACAATTTGTACTCAAATATTTACCTATCAGTGCCAACATTCTCTCTCTCTCTCTCTCTCTCTCTCTCTCTCTCTCTCTCTCTCTCTCTCTCTCTCTCTCCTCTTCCATGCTCATTCTTCATCTGTATCAGTATCTGTATTTATCTTTCTATCTATCTCTTTCTCTTTCTTCGTTTTCCGATGACTCGCGTGTTTTCTCATTCCCTCACCCTCTACATTTACCTGAATTTTGAATTTCTCTCATGCCCACTTAACATACACTCTATCACTCCCTCACTCTGTCCCCCCTCACTTCCGGCCCATTTCTTTCTCTTCGCGAATTTTTTCACACGCTCAAAAATTTTCTTGTTTTTTGAATCTTTCTTTCTCCCTTTGTTCTCTGTCCTCCCCCTAGCTCTATAATTTATATACCTATCAAACCGCCTATTTACCTCTCCAGTCATTCATTCTTCTCCCGGCTGACGGTTTTAACACCATGCCATAATAATACTGTGTTTTTATTTTTTAACTCTAAAATTTTTTTCCATTTTGTAAATAAAGTATATCTATCTATCTATCATTCTTCTCCCTCTATTTATTTATTTCTATATTCGATGAATTATATACGAAGTGCTTATCAACGTTACTAATAATTAAACTTTTTTTTTCTAAATATATTTATTAATTCGTGATTGATTGTCTCATTCTGAATTTACTTCTGGTAGGAAGTGCCGCTGTTATTGATCGACCTTGGTTATTAGTGAAGTGATTGATACCTAGTTGGGTCCTAAATGATCATTTCAACCTACTCATCAGTCTACAACCATTTATCACCACAATCATTTTTTAAGCGAAATTATCTTTAATGCTTATGCTTATCACTATATTTTAAACAAAATTAGTCAGTAAAAATAAACATGAAAGATTGATAATGTCTCGCACTCGCGACATCAATAAATTCACATTGTTTAACATATGGATCTAATATGTTTATAAAGCTTGATCTAAAAGAAATGATGAAAATCCATGCTCGACGCACAATTTCTTTTAAATATTAGACAAAGGTTGAGAATTAAATGATTATTCCAAGACTGCCATTCGTTTGTATATTTAATGGATTACTAGATAGATAATTTGATTTATTTAATAAAATTATAGGACATATTCCTTTACGTTTCAGAGGAAGATGCGGGGCACTGTTAAATCCCGATACAATAATTGATCTATTTGATCTCTAGTCTAAATATAGAAATTTTAACAATATTGTGCCCGTGGAAAATGATGAAAAACACCACAAATATAACCTATTACCAAGTTTAAAATAGATTAGATGATTTTAAATTAGTTATACAAAGGTTTTAATGCTGTTAAAGATATTAATTTGATTATTAAATATTTGCATTTCTTATATAGAGTGGGCTTATTCGAACGGTGTGTCATTATCGAGTGAGTAGCAATACGGATGCTTGGTACGGAAGCATTTGACAATAGACGAAATCAAGGGGCAATCGACAGAGGGTCTATCAGCTCAGCAATGCTGTAACGCGATAGTGTTGGGGGGATAAGAATAATACAATTACACGAAGCCAGTTCTCTTTAAATGAAAGTCTAACAACGAATCTGAAAACGTAGAACTCGAAGTGCTGCGGTAACCCTTGTGTTCAACAATTTCCGCAGCCTGGAGGACTCCGAGGAAGAGACTTTTATATTGTTCCCTTGCATTCGAAACGATCCGGACTTAACTAAGGCGAGGTCTTGAAGGCTAGACGGCTTCCATCCGAACTGTGTGGAATTACGAGACCGCGGACAGAGTCTAGTTATCTAGTTTGAGATGTAAATAGACAAAAGGGGAGCAGCCGAGAGTTCATCAACTAATCTGCATCTTATTATAAAGCCTCGCCCGACGGGGAATCCGAAAAAGCCAACGCCCGCAGCGAGAATTCTTGACGTCCTGATGAGACAAACTTTATAGCGGCCTTGAGGAAAGCAACTTCCCCTGGGTGAAACTCGACACTAATTATTTTTACTCTGAAGTTAGTTCCTAATTGCAGAGCGAGATACAAGCGTAATTAGCGCGAGTGAAAACTTCCAAATACTGTGCTTTTCCAACATTCATAAATTTACAAACACGACTCCCTTCGGTATGGAGCCCTTTGGGTAACCTTTGGGATGCCGGCTTCTGCAATAAATGTGTTGTTTATTCTCATGGAAATTCGTCAGATGTTCCCGTCTCAGAAATACCACCAGAGGAACAGGCATTGAGACTAAACGTACGAAATTTCCTAAATGCTACAAATTAATAACCAAAAACAACACTTCCCTAGCTCCGTCTGCTCTCTCTCTCTCTCAATCTCTCTCTCTCTCTCTCTCTCTCTCTCTCTCTCTCTCTCTCTCTCTCTCTCTCATTATTAATTCACAATTTTGAAGAATTTATCAATTGTTTGTTGTTGACAAACCAACAAACACCCCTACGGTGTAAAATGCAAATTAATGAATGTCAATCATTATGATGAAGTAACACTAATTGAAATTATAATAAATAACAGAGCCTTTAACGAAATACAGTCATTTTCAACGGTAGAACAACATTAACATTATACGTATAATCAACTTCATCACTGATTGTTATCTCTCATTATAATTTCAATGTAACAATTCATCGCTTAAGATCCGTCCATTGATCAAAACAGGATGAAGGGCACAGTAGAAAAACGATGAGGAGGTCCATTTTTTTTTTTGTCAGAATAGAGTGTTCACCGGTATCTGTTGGCTTGTGACATTGACTGTTAACCCGCGAAATGTTGCTAGGGAAAACCAACGAGATCCCATTAAAAATCGCGTTTGAAAATGGGCAGCACAGTGGAAGTACGATGAGGATCCATCTCTCCGGCATTTAAAAATTCTTCCATAAGCGGTCAGAACGCTTAAATTTTTTGTGGCTCATGTGCGGGCCTAAATAATTATTATACAGTTCTGCGATTCTTTCACCGTCTCGCAATAGAAAAATGGAGAATGTATTGTATAAAAGTTTTCTTTCCCATCCGTGGCCATAGCTATCTGGAGTGATATAGAGATATGAGCATGATTAATCAAAAAATCCTACGTAGATATGCCTCAAGGATGGAGGGGTGTGATTGGTCCTAGCAGATGCAAACCCTAACCGGTCACTGTTATCGATTGTAAGAGAGAATTTTTCATTTCGTGGACGAATCACCTAGTACCGATGTACAAATCGAAATATCCCATCCTCACAAGAACGATTCGATTTTTGAAGATATCTTTTATACACGCAGAATAAACACCACCGCACTTCATTCTGTGGAGCTTATAACAAATCACATCGCATTGTGTGTGCCATATAGGCAATAAAAATTGGAAGAACCCCGAAAGAACAGCTGCAGCTTTGCGTAACTCCTACGATGGGCCCCTTCTACCACCGAACGCCAAGAGGGTTTACAATAATTTGGTCACAGATAGAACTGCCACAGAAACTCAGGATGATGTTTATTTCGATCATGAGGATCACGATAACGTAAAACGGTTTGGCTTAAAGCTTTTGAACTTTTTTCAGTTTTGCTTTTACAATAATTAATCTAAAATTTTGACCATAGATATCAGTTCATCTTTAAAATTAATAATAAAGTTTCGTACTGATGGTATTATCTTATTCCTTCCTGGGTTGGAAATGTGGGTTTAATGGTTTTTGGATCATGAGGCACACTTAGAAATAACTCTACATATTATTACAATCTTTGTATCAAACATCAAAAAAGAAACTACACGCATAAGTAATCATAAAATTTTAAATTTAGTGGGTCTCAAATGTTGAAAAAATGGAACGTCATCATTTCGCCACTGGACTCTCTGATGTAATGTAAATAATACTAATGAATAATGAATGCAATGAACAAAATATATCCAAATGATTGAAAGTAAAATGGAATAATTAGTATATTATATATATGCTTTATATTATATATATTTATATTTACTTATACTAATCGGATTTTACCCTAAAGAATTAATTTATTACCATCAAATGGCAATAGACATTAGCAAATTGCATATAAAATTATTATTATTAAGATTGGACTGTTATAGTATAGTGTTTTCTTGTTTCTTAGTCTACAAAAAAACTCCTACTGTTATGCAAAATTTTGTAAGTGGCTTAAAAAAATTGCCTTAAATACAGAAAATTGAATAATTGACAAATTTGGTCCAATCGCTTCAAACTTACTCTTATTTTTGTTTGTGTACCAAGCACGAAAAGGGTCATTTAATTAGCGCAATAGGCAAGGAGCCGTAACTTTTCTAATAATCATGACAAGTCGCGGCCAAGCTCGCGTTCCCTCAGACGGATTAATTGTACAACTTTAATGTTGCATTTGATAGTAATTGGTTTTCCTCTTCGAACTTTGAGTAAACGATCCCGTTTTCCACTAACCGGACCGGTTGACAATTAATGCAGAAAATCAACATTAGAGCCAAGATGATTTCTCCCGAGTTTGTACGGCTTGAGGTGGCCGGTCAACTTGATTCCGGTCGATAGAGACTGGACCTGTGGATTTCCAAAGAAAATAGTATCGACAAAAGAAGCTTTACAATGAGGACAATCGAAAGTGAATCCAGTCCCTTCTAAATCGCCAAAGTAGAGAGAAGCCTCGGAATTGAATGGAGTAACATAGTGGAATAAACGCAGCGTAGGAAATTGCTAGGGTTGCCTAATAGCTTAAATTGACCAAATTTATCACCTTTCAAGGCCGTTGAACAGAAAAATCGCCCTTTTATCTACCGGGAGGTTAGAAAAACTTTTATTCATTTCTAGGGAAATAAATATCCGGAAAAGTAAACATTATAAAACCCTCCAAAGAGTTGTCTTTAAATAAAAAATATTATATAAACAATAGAGATAAAATATTGTTTAATTGAAAACGGTTACAAGGTCAATGATTCAATCAGTATAAACTTAACTATCACCGATAACATCCCACAAGGCAGTGTTCTACAAGTACTGTGCAACGTTTGGTATATAACATCTATATCATTCCCATCCCTAACATTACAAATGATCAATGTCGTAATAAGCCTTGACATATAAGACTAGACAAGTCGTGTGAAATCAAATATAATTGAAATTGTCTTACAAATTAATTACCAGGAATATTCCAGTAGTCCTCAAGAGAAAGCAAATGCCACGGGGACATCTGCGACCTTCTTAGAAGGATGAACCGAGAATGAAATTGCCCTCCTTTTTGCACATTTTTCATTTGTCGCCGAGAATCAAATAGTTTACACGATATTTGAAAAAGGAGGGAAATTAGAAAGGTTGGGTTTATAGGTGGGATGTTAATGGCCGAGTGGACCGAAATCACAACAAATAGCTCAAGTGGTAAAGCAGCGGCGTATCTAGCCGAACATCATGAGTTCGAATACCGCTCGGGACAATGACTTTTTTTATCTCAACTAAAAATTAATTGAAAGATTAATTGGTCACCACTATCATAACCATTTTACTAATTCTATTGTTTATTTTTAATATAATATTTTTTTTAATGGTTATTATCACTTTTTGTTGCTTAAATCTTCCAACGTTGGACAGAAGGTCGTAGGTTCGAACTCTGCTCGTGATACTGTCTTTTTATCTCAATCAATACCTTACATAAAGATTAATTAATTGAAAAATTTATTTAGTCAATTGGAACTCTAATGGATTTAATAATCGTTAACTCTTTATGATTATGGATGGTGATTATTAGTGACAGTTAATCGATAATTAACATGATCTCAATAAAGATAGAACCTTCACCAATTTAGTGGTCCGCTTAACTAAGTGATACATTACATATAATTAATGTTTTCGGTTGAGATGAAAAAAAGTCAATGGCATGAGCGGGATTCGAACCCACGATCTTCGGCTAGATACGCCGCTGTTCTACCACTTGAGTAGACTTCTTGAGTTGTAGTCTTCCATCTACCTCGATCCACTCGGACATCAACTTCCTACCTCAACCTCGATGTATCTAGTCGAAGATAGTGGGTTCGAATCCCGCTCGTGCCTTTGACTTTTTTCATGTCAACCAAGTACTTTAATTAATTGTAAAGATCGAAACGTTAGCACGATAAAGAAAATGTTTTTCTAAAGCTTACATCACACCAGACCGCATCTCACGATTTCGGAATAATCTTCCTTATGATTATGTTTGTCGAACCTGAGGAACAGCATATGTCTTTCTGAAATTAATAAAATGTGGAATCAATTTATCTGGAAGACGAAAATGCTTCCTCGTACTTCATAAAATGCAATACCTCCAAAGGTCTGTTTCAAAACCTTTATAACGTGCTTATAAGAAAATGCGTGCTCCTGAATTGAAATGCTTCAGGAAACAAGTCAGGTGGCAACGATACCATGGTCAACCTGGCGTTTAAAAAAATATCGTGGTGCACTTTAAGTTACCAATATATGCTACAATATAGGCACATAAACCTGTTTATTATAAAATTTTCATTGTTATTTACGTTACAGATTTTTTCAGCAATTATTAATGTCGTTTAATATTTTGTTAGAGTCATACTGTTGGATAGCTACGAGTCACATTGTTTCGAGTTGTTAACTTGTTTGTTTTTTTCCATTTTGCCTCATGTGTTCTTTATGGGCAAATATAAATAAAAATAATTATATAAGGTGATTTTATTGAATATATTTAAACAATAATAAAACTGAGCCCTAGTAATCTTTCAATTTCTTCTGGAATTGTTGATTTTTCATATTTTCCGTATTAGCCATGTTCAATTTTACAAATTGAAAAAAAAATGTTTGAACATGTCGCAAAACAAAAGAATGTTAAATTGGCTCATTTTTGACCGGCAGCTTTTCTTTTCTCATACATTAAAGAAAAATAAAGAAAGGGTTGTATTTTTAATTAAGCACACTTTTGCACCAAAGCTAAAATCGCTTGATGTTTAATTTAAAATTAGACGCCGATGACGTTAATTGCCACCCTTTGCAATTCTCCCTGTTCAAACACAAATAGGAAAAAGAATTTCAGGGAGTGTAGTCTTAAATTAGAAGTTTAAAAAGTTCAAGGAAAGGACATTCTTTTTAAGACTACCACCCTTGAAAATTAGAATATCTCAGCTGGCATTTAATTGGCTTTGGAGCTCATCGGAAAACATAGGATCGTGTCGGAACGCGGCGTCGTATTTTCATCGATTCATCGCGATGTGACACGTCGCTTCTACCCAAGCTTCTAACTAAAAAGGAGTTTATTATATTCGCAGTGGGCGGGGGTTTTCGCATTCCTGGCGGGCCAGACATCAAACGTTTAATTAATTGAGTTTGGCGGTGCTGTATCGGATTTTGAAAAGCGGGGACGGGACCTCCTTTACACCCCCTTCGCCCTTTCGCTATTTTCCATCCCCCAAACCGACCCCCTTAATTAACCTGAAAAGACGCCCCGGGAAAGTTGAGAGACCGCAGGAGGATTAGGAGGAAATGAAATCCCTCTCTTTTCCATGCCCAAGGACGGGCGGCATTAACCATTTAATTATATACAGACACATCCTTTTGAGTTGATTTTCCAGACGCCCTCAGACCGATGGAGAAAGTGCCAGAGGCGCCTTGTTTCTAATTCGATGTCTTTCCGAAAAATAAATCTCTAGAGAACTGTACCGCGTTAAATTTAAAGTTGGAAGAAGGAAATCTAAAACAATTTAACCAAGGAAACAAATTGATAACTGGTCCATTTATTTTCTTAACAGATAAGGCTACACTTTTGAAGGATCTAGAACTACATTTGTAGTTGGTAGTTGGTAAACAACATAAAGACTACATTCAAATTACGGGTATTCACTGTCTTTGTGTGAACTCTGTTAGGTCGAGAAAAATTATGCAGATTTGTAAGAATCGGCTAGTTAACACTGTTCCATCTAACAAGCCAGGGCCAATGTAGACGTTAGATCGAAAATTTAGTCGCATCCCTATCCGTTAGGTTGAAGGTAACCAACAAGGCAGCTATGAATTTAACAGCTGATTTTTGTTTAAACATATTTTTATTTTTCAATACGCCTTAATTGAGTCAGTCAATACATTTCTTTGTTAATTTCTGATTTGTCCTTATACTCTCATTCATAATAGATACATCCCCGTAGACGTTAAGACACACGTTGGGTAGGCACGAATTGAAGCGTGTCAATTGTTAGTAATTTTCGAGTGCATAGATAGCATTTTGAATGAAAGAGTTGGTTAATTTACGTTTTATTATTAACTTCTGGCACATTACAATTTATCATAAAAGGAACCCAAAACAACAAGAAGCCTTCAAAGACTGTTATAGCTTTATTTTTGGTTCTACCAGCTGCAACACGGAGCCTTGTGGAAAACTTAGCGTTTAACATGCTCAGAAAACAAGATGGCGTTCACGATCTTATTGGACATTTCTCTATTCGATTTAATGCTAGTTAACGTCTTACAAACATCGTGAATACCCCTATTATATGGTACAACGATACGGTCAGCAGTCTGGTAGGGTGTTGACATAGGCCGCTGATATTCAAGAGGGCCTGTTCTGCCCCTGATATTTTAATTTCATCCCTTGGGCAGTGAATGTCAATATGCCTCCGTACGCTAAAGAGATTGCTCTCTCCTCCTTCTAGGGAATAGCTAGAATATCCAATATTTTCAAGGAATGGTCGTAAATTTGATTTTATTACTCACATATGGGGGGGACTTGGTGCACCATGACATATCTGCTGCATGAAGCCTTTTCCTCCTGTTCCTCTTACACTGTCAGAAGCCAATAAACGCCTATTTTTTTTCCTTTTTACTACTCGCTCGTCAGACTGAGGTTTCCCGTTCTTCGATTCGCCTGATCAACATAAAAACAAGTCATCTATTATAGATTTTTAATTGGTCCAATTAGTATTAATAATTACTTTGATTATTACGGTTTATTTGAAAAATTAGTGTCACAAGCGGGATTAAAAAAATCAGGAGCCGTTTGACAACAAAAAAGTACTACACGAAAGATGTTATATAAAGATGTTATACAATGTTATATAAAGCCGTAATGTGAAATCGATTATCGTTCTTTTTGATATAAAAGAAACAATTGACAGCTTGTAATAAAAGTGTGTGGTGATTAGTGACCGTTAATCGATAATGATTAATAAATCGTGAGATGCGGTATGGTGTGATGTAGGTTTGAGAAAAACGTTTTTTTTTTTTTTTTTTTTTTTTTTTTTTTTTTTTTTTTTTTTCGTGCCAACGTTTCGATCTTTATTGAAATCATCTTCAGGGCCTGGGATTTACAAACATTCTTTATATTTAGAAAATCCATGTAGGATGTGGAAAAAAAAAGTGAATTTATACAATGCAACATATATTTTTTTTATTCAATCAAAGTATTTCTACTAACTCAAAGTGTTTGTCTTCTGTGTAATTGTGCCATTCTTGCGTGAACGAAACGTTGGCAAAATAAAGAAAATGTTTTTCTGAAAACTACATCACACCAGACCGCATCTCACGATTTCTGAATACCTTTGTAATAAACGTTAATTCCAACTGAAACTATTTATTTACTATTTGTTCGTATGACGAACTTGTCGCACTATCGAGAAACTCAATAAATTACGACGTTTATCTTGTTGATCTTTCCCCGTTTAAAAAATAGTGACAAGGAATTTTTTTTCTCGATTGATTGTAATTGTATTTACAAATGAACTCTAATAAAGAATAAAAAAAAGGAATAACAACGAAAGAATGGCGGCTCTGCCGTGCTTCAGCACATTAGTTTTTTTTAAACTGAGAAACAAAAGTACCAGGCTCATTAATTAATAAAAAAAAAAATAAATAAAAAAAATAAAAAAAAAAAAACAGAATAAAACACAGGCTCACTGGCGTTGAAAAAGATATGATGCGAGACGATATACAGTGGCCTGGGTGGACGATGTACCGCAATTTTTCTCAATTTGTTAATCTTCTCACCTCAGGAAGCATCAAAGAGAGACTGACTGGTTCTCTCCATTTCCGACGTGTTTGTCTGTCAGTCGCGTTCGGGATTTTGTCATCTTCAGTGCTGGTTTAACCCCCATGGAGAAATCTCACAAACCAATTTCGTTGCCACGCTTCCGTCATATTTTACCACGCTTTAATAATTGTTAAGCATAAACATTGTAATCAATTTGAACGTTGTACTTAAAAAGCATATTTTGTTTCAGCGCGCAAGGCATAAATTTTTAATTTAAAATTTTAATATTCCAAAGAATGAGTCATTTTATTCAAACTTGCAGTTTTGAACAAAAGTTCTTTGCAGGTTTTTTATAGTTTCGCTTTTAAAACCAGGAGCTATAAAAGAAAGAAACTTTAAAGAAATTTTTTAATAAAAAAAGAGGGACTTAATCCCAAATGATAAATTATTTCTAAATCCTTTTCATTATTTAATTATTAATAACGGGATTCTCTAACTGATTTTAAAATATAATATTATTGTAACCATGCCAAGAAATATTTCATTTTAATAAAAACAAACAAGGTTTTTCAAAGGAATAAAATCTAAATGTAAAAGATGTATTGAAGCCTACTTTTTTTTAATTATACGATCGTCATAAAATATTTTATCGTGGGCACTCCGTGCAGATCGAAAACTGTATATTTTATTATCTCGAAAGGCGAGTTTCATCGAACCAGAAATACTTTTTCCCTTCATCGATGATAATATGATTTAATTCAATTGGCATCAAATTTTGTTGTCTGTTTGTTCATTAAATAATAATCTCCGAGTCTGCCTATTATCATGTTTGCACTCGGCCAGCGTCATGGCTTCGTACGTTCAAAGCAAACACGACAGTCATATTGTATTGTTTATTCATGAAAATGGAAAATAATTAAATTTTCTACAATATTTCCGTGTGTTGTATAATCCTGAAAATTTAATTATACTCTCCTGAAGAACGTTTACAATCAAATCCCACTACACTTGTTGACTAATTTTAAAAATTCACCAACTTTTAATAATAAAATGTGGCGATCCAGTAGAATCTTTGTCGGTCAGACATTAAAAAAAAAATATTTAAACTCGTTTGTAAAGAGTTCTAATAGCGGTCTAGCTATTGATCGGGGGCTTCTTACCACTTTGATTCTTCCCCCTTTTTACTAGTTGCTTCCTTTTCAGAAGGCCTCAAGGGCTGCACCTCCCATCCCGCCCTTCCGCCCTAACTGCCTTCACTGACAGCTAAAACACGTTTTACTTTTCTCGCCCTGCAACGCACAGGAGCCCAAAGTTCCTCTTTACCCGGCTCGAAAATACATGGAGCATTTGGAAATAAAACATTCGTACTTACATTCCGAGGAAATTCGGTTTCAATTGAACTGTCCAGCAAATCGGTCTAAGTTTTGTAAAGGTCAACGTCTACGAATGCAAAACCAGGATAAAATTTCAATTTTTTTTACCTTAATCAGAGTATGATTCCTTAAATCTTCAAGGAAAACTAGTTTGCTTTATTATCTGCAGCAGCTTATGAAATTGTTTTGTAGAATGTATGCTAATTTAATAAGTAGCAGAAATTACATAATTTTTTTTTTTTTCAGAATCGTTGCCAACAAGCACAGCAGTGCATTACAGCGGCCCATCGCCGAGTCAGCCGGTGTCGACTGATCAGCAAGAAGTCTCGATTCAGCATCAAAGCGAGTCCGCTCTGCCGCAGGCGGCCTCGACCGTAGAGATCCCGAAGTTCGGCGTGCCCCATTCCTTCACAGTTCCACCGTCCCAGTTCTGGAACTCGGAATTCCGGAACAAGCAGCCGGCATTCATCAGGTTCAACATTAGCCTGCCCTGGGGTGCCAACTTCGCTGTCTACGGAAGACGGAACGTCGCCCCGAGCATCACCCAGTACGACTTCGCGGAGTTCGTCAAGGGAGGGCGGGTCGACCACAGGCTGCGACGGTCCATCATCCTCACCCCGGCAACGCTGCCGTCTAAAAGAACAGGGTCTAAAACCTACGACTTCGACTCGCCGAAACACCTAGTTAACAAGAGATCGGCTGCAGCGATGCTCGTCAACGTCACCCTCCTACAATACCTTGACGCCGGGAGGTGGTTTCTCTCGGTCTACAACGACGACCTAAGGCCCCACGAAGTCGTCCTTATAGTCGAAGAAGCTGAAGGAATATCAACGGCGTGTCCCAACGACTGCTCCGGCCACGGTTCCTGTTACGTCGGTAAATGCGATTGCATCGACGGATTTGAAGGTGTCGATTGTTCAAAAAGTAAGTCATAACGTTAGTTATAATAATGAGAGTAAAATCAATTCTGTGACTAAACGTCAAACCATCTTCCTTTCTCAAAACTTCAAAATTCGATTCAAAACAACTCTAAGGATAGTAAAAAACAACGTCTAAATCACAAATTCAATTCACAAACAATGCATAAATATGAATTGTAAAGTTGCTAACATAAATAAAAAATAAAAGCATGAAAGTGAATAAAGTATAAAAACCCCATTTAAAAAACGAACGCAGCTACTCGGAAAGAGTTTCTCTTGAGAGAAACTTTGCGCATAAAATAACCTGAGAATGACGAGTCATATATTCCACACAGATCGATTGAAGGCTAAAACAGATATAAAACACGAAAAGGTATGGCTGATTTCATCTGAAAATTTTTTGCACAAAGTACATTTAAACGAAATTTTTAAAGAAAAAATTTTGAAACTTGTTGCTAAAAACAGTGAGAAAATATAGAAAAATTGTAACATCTACAAGCATACCAATAAGGAAAATGACAAAATCCAAACTATTTACACCTCATTAAACCAATATACAAACCTAACCGAATCCCTCTGTTTCATACAACTTGATTTTAAAACTTTATTTTTCAATATAAATTGCTCCGTAAATAATTTTTTTATTATAATGCTTATTTGGAATGGTTTTTACCGTCATTTCAGTTCAATTACTCTCATTTTTTGACGTAAAGAGTACAGCATTTTTTTTTAATTCTCATAGAAACAATTGGGTAGATGTCAAAAATGTAGATTCAAAAAACAAAGCAATTTCCGTATTAATAGCTAAAAAGTTCCAAATTTTTGTATACTCAAAGACAAAAACAAACACCCGACGTATTATGTTGTTTATTTCAAACTATATGTATTTTTATCGTTATATTAATTAAAATGTACTTATGTTTCTGTGTGCTAATTAAACACAATCAAAAATCCATGAATGCTCGTTTAAAAAAATAATAATGATGCTTGAAATAAAATTCAACACCAACACCGCAAAATCAATTAGTGATGGCAAATATTGTTAGTTAAATTGATTGATTCTTAATTATAATTAATAAACAATATAACAATAAAAACATAATGAAAAATAAACAAAATATGAGTGTGTTTTTTGGTCTTTGCGTATATACATATTTAAGTAAACACAGAAAGTTAAAAAATCAAAAGAAGCTTAAATGCATTAGAAATGTAGATAAAAATATATACATATATATAAGCAAGATGAAAAATGTGTATATATATTATTTATTATATAAAAAATAGACTTGACAAGAGGAAATGTAAAACAACCACAAAACATAACAAAACTAACAACTACAAAAAGGAGAACTTACAAGAAAAACTAAAGGTAACAAATACTAAGCGTTACTAACGTATTATTGTAGTATTTCATAAAGTACTGACTAAAAAAAATGACGCAATTTCAATCGCTTAATTAATAGTAGAGCTACACGTGCCTAAAATTGATGTGTAGGATCAAAAATCATCCATTGGTTCTGTTTTGAATCGACCAGTATTTGTTTGATAAAATTACAAAATAATATCAAGAAATATTTTAACAAAATTAATATTAGAAAGAATCAGTCGTGATGTGGGGTTGTAAAAATTAATTGTCAGGAGTAGAAGCGAAATTCACATTATCTTTTTTTTTAAATATTTATAAGGGTAGTTTTGTAAAAAAAAAAATCGTTTCATTTGTTTTCAAGGTGTCTGTCCCGTGTTGTGCTCTAATCACGGTAAATACGGAGGAGGTGTGTGTCATTGCGAAGAGGGTTGGAAAGGGCCGGAATGCGACATCCCGGAATCGGACTGCCATGGAGATTGTTCTGCACATGGAACTTGCATCGATGGAACGTGCGCCTGCCACACCGGCTGGACAGGACCTGCCTGTGACCAAGGTAAATTTGTTCAAACAGTTTTAAATCAACGAGTATTTATTTTAACAACCATTCATACAAAATATTATTCCGACAATTAATTTACGAAGATGATATTACATAAATTAGAAATGGTCTTGTAAACAAAAAGAATCCTTATTTTGTATGTATAAAAAATAGAATATGCACATAAGACCTTTCTATAATACGTCAGTGCAATAGATCTCATTAGCAAATTTAAAATTTAACTATAAATCCAAGAACGAGGACAAAATTTTCTTGACAAAAACAACTCAAAAATCTAATTGGAAGTCTTAGTTCACCAAATGGGGATAAAGTTGACTGATAATAATGGAAAAACAATCATTCCTTGTAGTAGCTTGTTGGGCAAACTTGTATAAGGAATACACCACACCCACTATATCGTTTAACGGCGGAATAACATGAGATTTGACATTCGCTTGATATAATTCGATACAATGGTGGCACTGCTCACCTGGCCTGCACATTCTCCCTCAGAGATGTTACTGCTATCTTTGACAGGTCTTCCGTCGAACTTTCTTTATGGTCTTGTTGGAGATATACCACGAGCTGGAGCGCGTCAGCAAAACGGTGGTTGTTGTCTGGGTACCCGGCCATATAGTTCTGGACTGGAACGAAAAGGTGGATGAGGTTGCCGAAAATCTCAACCATTGGGCATACCACCGCGATCCGGCCTCCGGACGTAAAAATGCAAGAAAAAACGTAATTAAAAGAAAGTGGCATAGTACTGTCGATAGCTCTCGGGACTCGTAACAGATGGGTCATCCTCACCAGATTAAGAATATGCTGCGTGCGTGTCCGGCTTGCAGAGAAAGGTTTCTTGATGTGTACCTCCTAATTGAAGGATGCAATTCCTTGTCTCCATACAGAGGCCGCGTAGTAATCCCGCCCATTGTGAGAATTGAAAACAGCAGGGAATAAGTGTTCTTTAAGTTGAATCTTTTTGCATTTTCGCTAGGTGCAATCAAATATGTTATTTTCTCTGAATAGACCAACAAAACATGAAGTTAGAGTGTTCAATCTTTTTATTTCCATCTTCATTTTGACTGAAAATGTATTAGTTTTTATAATCGACGTAAACGTTTAAAAATCATGTACATTTGTATGTCCATGAAAAGTAAGTTTGCTGAGACAACGAAAAACGTCTTTCTTTGACGTCAAGAATTAATCCGATGGACGTTGTTATAAAAAGAACATTTTTGTAAATCCCATTAATCCTTTAATTGCTACTTGAGAGCCCTTTTAGAAGAGAATTGGTTTTCGGAAGGAGACTCATCCCAGAGATGAACCTGGCCGAAACCAATTATAACACCCTCGCCCCTTTAATTGCTGCCGCATTAAATCGAGTATGCAACAATAGCCTTGATGAGAAACCGGGATCGGGCCGATGAGCCGACCGGGGCGAATAATTAAAAACTCCTGAAACCGGAAGGACAAAGCACGAACCGAGGGCGCCGCCACGCATCGCTAGTCTTCACGGAAAACAAACCACACAAGCGTTTCCACCAGAGCGCTTTACCGGAGCGAAATTAATACAAACTGGATTATTAATTTAGGGGTAATTTCATTAGAAAACTCATGAGAGAAAAAGTCTTTTTAAAGGTAATTTGAATTTGTCGATTTCCATTCCTTTAAATTTCTACTTGAATTGCTTTTATTTTACCCGAACTGAATGCTTTTCATTTACTAAATTACTTTTTAATATTTAAGTTTGTTGCTGTTATTTAAGCTTAAAAGAGTCCACCATTACTGTAATTTCTACCGCCAACTTAACTTGTCCGAGAAACATTTTGAGGTTTGTGAGGGTTATGCACGGTCTTTTATTTGCCGAATTAACGTATGTATCCTCGTAGGAAATAATAATGAATAAGTAAGAGCATTTTTCTGTACATCATCAATTCGCCGTCTCACAGGATGAAACTTAACTGCTGAAGATGTCAGAAGGTTCGCACCAAGCGGTTCACGCTATGCAAATCAGAACATATCTGATTCTGGGAGATCCCAAGCAGATCCGTCTAAATGTTAAGTCATGCAAACTGGTTGCTTCGATCTGACTTGCAAATCTTAACGCAGTGTGTTCGCCGTAAGGGATAATTTTGGCTTGTCATACCAGTTAATTTTTAATGAGGCTGTGCCTCTAAATTCAGCCGTTTGCCCGATATTCAATAATCTGAGAATATGTATATCAAAGAGTAACTTAAAATTATCCTATTCAATTATTGTATCAAGTAAGATGTTTCTACTTAAACAATTTTCTTTTGTGTCGAAAGTTTGAGTTCAAAGGATTTTTTCCCGTCTTAATGGTTCCAAAATGACATGTCTTGCTTAAAGTACGAAATGATAAATTTTTAGTAAGTATCTAGAAAAGATTGTCAAGAATATAAAGAAAATTTTGTTGTAGAGAATAAAAAAAAAAGAGTTGATTTTCAACAAGTTTGTGTCTTGTTACATCCATTTCGATGGGCAACAAAAGCAGAAAAATACACCGAAAAGCGATACTCCGCCCTGGCCGTAAATAAATCCCAACACCACGTGACAATATACACGTGGGGTGGTTCAGTTTTTAATTACAGCACGTGTAGCCCCTAGGCCATCAAGTTTTCGACACGACCGGAAAATTCAGGAGGTGCGCTACAAATGAGGCCGGCCGAAAAGTTAATCGTATATGATTAATTTATCAGCCAGCGGGTGGTGTGATTGGTTTTCCCCCCCTCTTCGTTTTCTCGCGCATTTTTTGATTAGCCTTTCCTTTTTTTCTCTTTCGTTCAACTTACAAGTCTGTGACATTTTTACATTGATTCACAACAAAAATAAAAAATTTAAAAAGTAATTGCCTAGTAAATATCTTAAACATATTGAAAATGATGTGAAAAAATTATCAATCAACAAATTATAGAGTTCCATTAATTTCTAAATTGTGTTGAAAATAGCATAATGTTCGCCATTAGCGATGGACATTCTGTTCAAGGTATGCCTGTGTCCACAGACGGTCTATTGAAATTATACCTGTCCTCTAACCTATACAATCCGATTCCAGGAAATCAGTCATTACCAGGATTTTCAATTGATGTTCAATTAGGCTTCTGAATCAATTTTCCTTCGAGATGTTCGTGTATAGTTTGCGTGAGGGGTTTGTTTCGAGGTCAGTGGGATATTTTGCGGTTAGAAATATAAATCAGTAGTACATCGTAACATAGTTTATATCGTAAATTCAATTTTTATGGCATGTTATTTTGTATATTTTGTTCTAAATAAAAAATAGGAATGTGAAAGAGAAATGTTGCCGAAACTTTTCCGCCAGAAGGTTACACTTGCCGATGATATAGGTTTACGTTTAGTTGAGAAAAGATTTAAGGGATTTTATTTTGTACAACACATTTTATGTCTAGGGTAAATCTTAATGCTGACACTTAGTATAGGGTAAAAAATTAGTGTCTTACCTAAAGCTTCTGAAAAAAAGGTGAAAAAGGGCTTATATAAAAACCTATCTATTATAAACTTAAGAAAATTATTCAAATATATTTTCAAATCAATTTTTGTGCAACAGCCGAAAACAGTAATGGTTGGGAAAATTAATTTAAAACCAGAACAAGTGAAAAGTTAATAACACAAAAATAGATGTCAAAACAGGTAAAAGAGCTTAGATTCAAGCGGAATTGGAAAGGCAAAGACCCCCTAACTTTCCACGGCGTCTTTTTATACGGCGATGCATCATTTTCCAAACAAAAGATCGAGCCCACGTAAGCAGTCAGAACGTCGGATGTCCAAGATTTACAACTTCATGCCCCCGCCTCGGCAACCCTGATTCTGTGACTTTTGTCAAGTTTATATTCCATTTTTTCCCCTCCTGGGTCATCTAGAAAGTATTTGTTTAACTTTCGTTAAACATTTGGATTTGCGATGAAGGCAGTGTCAACCTAGGAATGCAACTGTTTTTTTAAATTTTTATAAAAAGTTGTGAAATTTTTTCGGTGGGAATTGTAGTGGACAGCTTGGTGACAGTCGTACATCACCGAGTTCAGCGATTACTTGCCTAATTTTATCTGTAGATCCGTCGGTTTTTTTATGAATTATAAAAATTTCACGTTCGCAGCGATTTCTACATAAGAAAACATTCTTGTGAATTTTTCTCATGGGTCCTGTACATTGTTATTCCTATACGTTGATCGGTTTCGAACATCCTCGCGGTTTTTATCAGTCAGATTGGTTTAAATTCTCCCGATGGTTGTTATTATTATGAAAGAAGCAAAGCAAAAAACAGCGAGTATATGAAGACCTAAATGACCAGAACCGACCAAACTACAAATATGGTCTTGCCTGATGATTGTAAAAATGGCTAATCGTAGGATTTCATTGAACTCCATTTCCGCCGACATGTATTCGGAAGTTGTTTGACGGGTAAAAAAACAAAAGAATAAAAAAAGTGTGAAACGGGAAGTTGTGAATGCACGTTCCCCCACGCTTGAGTCACCGTAGATATTGAACGATCATCGGGGAAAATACAATTACGTTACGAGTTTCGGTAACTGTTTTTCCTGCCTCAAGAGAGGCCACTGCGAGAGGGGATAAGTTTAGTTTAACGACTTTGCCCGAGGGGCACCCCGGAAGGCTCGTCTATAAAAACCGTATAAACTTTTAAGCCGGAACAGAATGAGAACATTTGCAGAACTCTCACTTTACAACAAAAAACAAGAAAAAAAAAGTTGGCTTGCATTATAGAAATTATTTTGAAATTTTAATCATATTAGTAGTTTTTAAAAGGTATTTTAGAAGTGCAAAAAATCGAGGGTTATTTCCACCCTCAAAACATTGTTAGTATTATTTTAAAGAAATTATTTATAATATTGTTTTAATCTTAAGTTTTGTTATTTATAAGTAATAGATGTCTTTTCGTTATTTCATAAGTAAGACAACCTTTTTGGACGGTGCAGCAGGTACACCCATCCTTCAAGACAGCCCGATTGTGCGGGTTTAGTCGCAACTGCCCCTAGATACTGGAGTTCGGTCGGTCACTGGGAGTTGTCCAACTTCTTAGTCTGATTATTTTTAATCGGCCTGGTCAGACGGTAGTTGTTTCCTACTTTTAGAATTGTTAGCATATATTTCACATTTCCCAATTTCTCTTTAGTCATTTTATTTTGTAATGTCTTGTCAAATATGAATGACACGCCAACGTAAGCCATTTTTCAATTTTGAACACATGCTGATCAACTATCTGCCGCCTCGGAGCATCCTGTAAGCTCCGTCACTGGGTTTCTTCCATTATGCCCGATCGCTTCTGACCTCCGAAGGAGCCAAATCAGTTAAATCCACTTATATATATAATATAAGTGCAAAATAATTGACTACATTCCGGTCAATTATTTTGCACTTTTACTTACTACAATGGTTTTGCACATTATTGGTGAGCAATCCCGACGCAGACGGGATGTTATAAACTGATTAACAACCAAAATTTTGTTTATAACCTAATCACAAAAATAATTACTAATGGCAGAACAAGTTGTTAGAAAATTAAAAAGTTCAAGGTTTTTTGCTCAGGCAAACGTTATTTTGAACGTCGTGATACTGAAACTGGAAATCACAGTCCTTGCTTAAAGATTAACGGTGTCTTGAAAGTTTCCCGATCGAGCTTTACCGAAGCCGTTACCTGCCCTTCAATTAATTGGAATTTCACCGTTAAATTCACAAGAAATGACGTCAAAAGCTAGCCACCTTTGCCGGCAAATACTGTAGAAATGCTTTATCGAGACGCGATTGTACCAAATTACGTCATGTTTAAAATTCGGGGTCGGGCACCGCTTGATTCAGTTTGGAACCGTTGTAAGTGGAACAGGTGTTGCCGATGGCGGAGGAGGAAAAAGTCTCCCTGTCAATATATATAAATATAAGGCGGATAAGCGCGAGGGACTTTTACTATTCCAACAAACTTTGTTATTCTACAGACGACCAAACACGGGGTGGGTTCGGCGATCCAATTACTTCACCCTCGCCCCTTCCAGACGGATATCTAGACCTTCTTTACCAAAGGGCCCAGCTACAATTTTATGTAGACCTTCTTTAATTTAAGCTTATAAATCTAGTTACAATAAATAATATACACTTTCATAATGATACAAAGCTCCTTGTTGCAGTAAAGATATCGAATTGATTTAACGCAGCTACTATTTGACTTCTACTTTCTAAAATCGTTTTTTTTTTTTCTCATGTTTAATAATCTAAACTTTAAACAAATAATAAAAATATCTACTAAGTAAACTTTAATATTTGAAACTGCTTGAAAATTTGCCTTTTTTTTAAATTCTCTTAATACTAATGATGAAATCTTGTAAGTGTTGGATAAATAAAATTATTATATCAAAAAAATAAATCAACTGTAATAATTACTTGTTTGTTGTTAATAATTAATTGTTTTTCTGGTCACTGATCTTTATTCATTTAAAGCAGTGGTTTTTGAATTTCTTGCCTTAATGGCTAGTTTTAAAATATGTATAATCAGAAAAAATTGCCCTAGAGCGATGAACAGTATCATTGAAAATAGTCGATGAAAAACTTCAAAGGAACTAAAATTCAGTCTTTATACAAAGTACATTCAAGGAAAAACTTTACAAAAACAATTTTACGATACGAAAAGCTAAAAATTAGAGGAGCCATAACCATAAAAGGTCTGTACGAGTACTATACTTTTTTTTTAAAGGGTAGGTAAATAAACTCACCTCACCTGGTGTTGTGATTTTATTTAATTTTTCTGTATTAAACACCTATTCCTTGATTTGTTTCAGTAAGATTAATTTATTTTAATTATATTCTTATTACAGCAGAAAAAGAATAAGAATTCTCTGAAGTTAAATTATCTAAATCTGATGATTTAAAAATAGGTCGATTGAGTCTGACTAAAAAATAGGTGCAATACGAGCACCATTAAACCCTATTTGGATAATCCTACAAAAGTTTCAAGTTTGCGTTTAAAACTTTAGTTATCCCAACTGTGTAATTTACAGTGTGCGTACAAAAAAAATTTTTTTTAATTAAGATCGTTTATCATAATCAAACCGTTGTTTTCCTATGAGAAAATGAAAATAGTAAAGATGCCGGAAGATGTAATTTAAAAAAAAACCTTGGTGTAATAATTAGTTTTTGATTATAGTAAAGCATATTCGTCGTTTCTTGAGTATTATTCAAGTCCGTTGGGCAAGCGGATCGTCAATTTTGTCACACGAGCCGCAGCCGATGTGCTAGGCCCACCGACCCCAAACATATTTGCATAATAATAAACCATGATTCCGAGCACCGTCGTCTAATCAGAATTCGCGTCGGGTCCTATGGATAATTTAAAATCCCCTTCGTCCTCGGCGTATCAAAAGCAAATCAAGTGGGCATTAATATTAAAAGCAGAAATGTTAACACGAAAAATGGGAAATATCAATTATTTCACGGTTCACTAGTTCTGAATAGCAATTTCCTTTTGCCTTTTTTTCATAACGGGCGTCACACTCCGTTTAACTGGGATGAATAAAAATATTCCCCTTTTTTTCATTGTAAGAGGGTACAATTTCAAGAGTTAAGAAACAGAGCGAAACCGTTAATGCCTATTTATTAACGCACTTTTTTTACATCTATCCAAAACGCTTAAGCTATTTTTAAACCGGTAGTTATAAATTAGTCTTTTGTAATCTAAAAATTAAACATCTAAATAGAAAAAATGACTAAACCATATTTCTAATCAGAACTAATAAATATACATTCAAAATCTTATATAATATGTGTAAATTATATTTATGGTATAACACGTACATAAATTTGCCCAAATTACGTTTTTTATATATTTATGAGACGTTACATTCAAAATTTAACAACTTCAACAATCTGTATTAGATTAACCATATATTTTACAATAACACGCAAAATAATCATTAGTTTTTATTAAAATTGAATCCAAATCTATGAAATTAATTTTTTACATGAAAAACGCGTACTATTTCAAGGTTGTTCTTTACAGTAATATATACACGCAAAATGGCCATTAGTTTTTATTAAAATTGAATCAACATAGAAATGATTTTTTTATATCAAATTATCAAATCCGATTTTAAGAAGTTTTTCTTTATAAAGGTTTTATCTTTATTCTTAATAATAATGGACTTTCACCCGAAGAGTTGTTATACACCCTTGCTGACCGTAGGGTCTATGTCTCAGGGGAGTACATCTACCCATTATGCGGCTGTGCAACTACTATCCCCCTAAGCCAGGGGATCGTCGCTTACCAGCTAACGGGGGTAGGGCTGAAACTGGAGCTTTCGAGAGCTAGGTCTAGCCGAAAACTATCTGCCATGTTAATACACCTCACAAATAATTATCAAAATTCCTCCAGCGATATACACACGATAGTAGCAAGCTAATCAAAAACAAGGAAAATTGGCCACTTTATAAATATCTCGCCATCGACCGACACAAACACGACAATCTGGAGGGGAGGGTGACGCTATATTTAACCATCAGCCCCACACCACTTATTCTGATAAACAGTCGCACTCTGACAAAACCCAGAACGACAAAACATATAAAACAGATCTATGTACAATAAAAACACTCCCACGGCCTCTAAACACCGGAACAGGGGACCCAGAAACTCGCTACGGTGCCCGAGAACCATTCTTATATCTGACGACAAGAGTACAATATGTGTACATCGTGCAACTTACTTCACTATATGGAGAATGCCCGGGCCTTAGCATGAAATGAAAATGAGTGTATTCACAGACAATAAGACAAATAAAACGAAATTCGACGTCCAAGCTCGATAAAGAATTTAGTTCGACTCTTATCATATTGTAGTGTAAAAAATATTCCCAGACATCACCAAAAGGAGAAATTACCTCAATGCGGAAGTGCCCGGCGGATGATGGATCGCCTGTCATAAAGAATGGGAGGAAGACGGTGTCATGCGGAAAAACCGCCGGTTTGTTCGCGGTTCGATTGTGGAAAATGTTGTATCTGAAACAGGTGTTCCCTCGAGTGTTCCACGACTCGTAGACCCGTTGAAGAAAGAGCAGAGTAATGTTTTCTTCGGAACGGCTTGATAAATGAAGTGGTGAAGGGAGTTGTCAGTTCCCCTGAGGTGCGGCTTAATACTACCTGATACGGTATCCGTACCGTATCAGCGCTGAGACACGAATCGGTTACATTCAAATTTAGGGTAAAAGGCTATAAATCACTTAAAGACTAGGCAGGTGACTTTTCTTCTAAGGCTCTTACGACACACTGCAGCCGATGTTATTTCTTAACCCCAGATAAGTTCTAGGGATCTTTTGTGCCGACTCGCCAATTTTCTTTCTTCTCGCCCCCTCTCCAACTGGTTTTTCCCTTTTGAAACGAGGTCGGGAAAACGTTTGACCATTTATCGAAACGAGAGGACAGGAGTTGTCTATCAATTCCCGGCCATTGTGTCGCCCAAGTCGAATCTCTTTTTAAAGTTGTCAAGCTTCGGAAGATCACCGACAGAAATAAACCATTGTCAATTCCTCGGCGAATCCCTACAAAGCGACCGAGCCCATTGTCGAGAGCGACACTCTGATAAAACTTTTTTATTTCTGTTGGTTCTTCCTCGTCGGATACAAACAATCGACTTCCACATTTTCCAGAAATATTTCAGAAGAGTTTAAATTTGACGTGGACAAAGAGTTTCCGCCTTTTCCAGGAAGTGCATGCCGATAAAAACCATCGACGCTTCGATATGGCCGTCTATTCATCTGGCCGTTTCGGAAAAAAGACATTTAAGGAGTGAAAAACGCTCCACCAAGCTCGGTGATGGAATGATCAGTCCTGACTCTCGCCCGCCGGCCATTTTGACATCAAAGAGCGAATTCATCTGCGGAATGGACTCTTCCTGGAATGCTTGAGGCTAGTCCTACATTATTTTAAAGCATTCTGACTATGCCTCTGGCACCAGATGTCAAAGGAAATTCAAAAATTAAAAAAACACTGGATTTTTGATTTTACAAAATAAATGTACAGCTCTGTTCTCTTGCAGAGTATAAATTCCCTACAATTAATTGAACCAACAAAACGAGTAATGTTTTGAAATATAACCTTACAATTTACGAGATAACGTAAAAATTGAATTTGTTTTTATTAACGACACGTGTCATTACTTCATATACATTCATTCAAATATTCATTCCTCGTAATATTAAAATAGTATAAACAAAGCTGAACAGTTTAATATTTTAAAACAATAAGTTCAAATCTATGAAATTTTACTGTCATAATGTGCAGATCGAATATCAAGTTTTACGGTTTTTATTTTTAATATGCGTTATACATATAAATATACAAGGTGTATTAATGGTCTTATACAAACCCCAAGTTAATTTTGCTAGGAAGGGATCGCTTTAAAAAATGACACTAACTTTGGTATTTTAAATAAGAATCCTATATTTTTACTGTACAATTTGATTCTAGAGCTTATGTTATGCCACTTTTACTGAAAGGAAAATTTTGCTAGAATCGGCCATTTCTGAGTTATGTCCGACGGAATACGCGTGAGGGGGTAGGTTTGTTGTAACAAAAAGATGGCCCACCCATGGTAACCATTAGGAAGTAAGTCACCTGTAGAGAATAGACGCAGACCTTCCTCTCTTACCAGCATCAACACAAGCAATAAACATATCTCTCATCTCAGCGACTGAATACATTTTTGTTGAAAGTACAACATAAAACGAATACTCATGTATACATTATTGTGCTATAGAATCTAAACGATTTCAAGAAGATCAACTTCAATAAAAAAACAAAAACAAAAATCACAATAAGAGAGGTAATTTTCATCCGAAAATTGATCAAGAGGACCACGAAAAATAGTGAATTTCATTCGAAATTTAACTAGTCGTAACAGACCATCCAAACATTGATTTTTAAAATTTACGTATTTTTAGAAATAAGGATAAAATAAAAACCTCAAATCAAATTCATAAAATTGAAACAAAAATATCAATTTATCATGTCAAAATTGGTGGCCCAGCTTTTAATAGCATATTACAATAGCAACACTAAATTATGTATGACTAAAAATTTAATTAAATGTGCTTAATATTAATTTTCTTTTCTGGCCGTAAATACTCCTGTTTGTGAAGCTCAATCTTAAATTACTAAAGGTCCTAAAATAATCTTCGTAAATATTTTAGAAATAACCAATCCAGATTATAATTGTTTAAGGGCGTTTACTTATTCTCTCAGTTCAGGCCTTATAAAGCCTTATTATATTAAGAATTGCCCAAGCAAGTTTTTATTTTGTGTTTAACCTAAGCATTGTTGGGATGAAAGAAGTGTGGATTGTTATTTGTTTATGTTTATGTTTGGATTGCTGATTTAAATATATCTTACATCGCTCAAACGATGTAATAGGTGTAGTTAAAACTAATGAGTGAAGTGATGAAGGTCTTGTTGTCTTTGTGAATAATTGCTCCCCTGAAAACACAAATGATATTAACCATTGTCTCTTATTCACGATTAACAATTCAAATAATCCCGTTTGCATCATTTCAGCTATAAACAGAAATTATTGGGCCCAGATAGTAGACTTGCCCAATTTCCATTAAGCCACTAGTTTCAAATGTTAATGAACTGTGTAAATATGTCTGGTGAACCGACTACAAACTACTATGTCAAATTGTCAAACTGTTATTACCTTCTACATGTTTCTGAAAAAAATGTGTAAAGAGATGAAAATGAAATGAAGTACAGCTTTTTATTACAAATTAAATGTATTTTCTGGTTTTTAGATAAATTTGGAAATTTACTGTTGTAAAAAATTCTGTGACTGTCACGTCATCCTATAAAAAATACTGTCTATGTCGGCTTAATGAGATTCAAGCATAAATCAAAATTACTTAATCAAAGTTTCAGCATTTCTTTGAAACTTGCTCAGAATCATATATTTTATGTATAATGCTTGGAATTGGATATAGACTTTCAAACTTATACAACGGATATAACAAAAGTGTTCTTTAAATCCAATCCTTTTAAAAGCACTATATTTAAACTTTATTGTATTGAGATTCTTACGTAAAAAGAATTGTTGAGTGTATTCTTATATAATACTAAAAGAGTTTCTTCTACGCTTTTTATCACTTCAGAAGAGCGAATTCAAGATACAGTAAGATCGCGTTGTAACGGCCTGCTTCAGCCCAGCCAATAAGGCGGCTTCTTTTCGTTCGGACGTCGGCTGAATAATCCAGGACGTACAACTAAGCCTTCTTTTATAAGAAACACGCCCCTAACCATATTTATTTACAAGGAAAGGGCAAGAAAAAAATGAAAATCGTCTTTGAATTTTTCATCGGAGCCGCCTTCTTCAATTGTCTGCCGCATGGGGAAGGTGGGCCTGGGATAAGTGAGAAAAATGGGAGCGTAACACCTTCAGAAAAGCGAATCGCGAATTAAAACGTTGTTTATATTTTATAAGAGATAGAGAGAGAGAGAGAGAGGGCGGTCTCAAAGAACTCATTTTCTCTACACAGCAGACCTAATGGTTTCCAATTTTTATGGGAGTATTTTTTCTCCTACCCCAAACTAGAGAAAACGTTTTATGATTAAAATTGATAAAAATACTTCTCTGAACTTACTTTTGCTTTACAAAATATAGTAGTATTTAAAATCACCTTATCTCTAATTAATCTTTAAAAGCAGCATTCCTTCCTTATTAAATTGAGAATTGGATGAATAGGAAAATAATTGATCAAATGTTTTAGGAGCAACATTTTTTAAAATTTGAATCTTCCCACGGATCACAGCAATTAAATACATGACCTTTTAACGGCTTTGTTTCCTTATCACAGATATTTAATGGTAGTGAATCAATCATGGACGTTACGAAATAATTAAGAAATTTAAACAACAAATAGGGTTACGTGATTTAAGAAGTTTTAAGTAAACAAAAAATTGAAGTTTAAGCAAGAATGCTTCTCGGGACTCTTTCTCGATGTCGAATAGGCTGTCTGTTTGGTCTGGAAAATCAAGGACATCCTACCCGCCTCACACTGACCCATCCTTACATCTTACCTGGCCGATAAAATGTTTCCTTAGAACAGATTGAACGCGAGAATCCCTCAGGATTATCGTATTCGGCCCCCTACTGTACTCAGTATATTTCATTCCTATCCCGACACCACTTTCCTGACATATGCTGATGACACTGCAGTTCTATCCTCTAACTCCCACCACGTCATAGCAACCGAACCCTCCAGACATACCTATATTCCAATGAATAATGGTTCAAGAAATGGTTAATCAAACTAAATACTACAAAGTCCTAAAACATCACCTTCATCCTCCGTCGCATCCCTCTAACTCCAATCGATAACCCCCCCCCTCTCCTCACATCAAAAACGTTATCGGCTACTTAAATCTGTATCTGGACAAACGACGAACCTGCAATTCTCTCTCATACACGACTCAAGAGGATAGAACTGAACCGACCATACTTGAAATTAAACAGATTACTTAAAACATTACTAGATAATAGAAATAAATTCTCTCATGACAACAAAATGCTTATTATACTGAAACCACTTTTGATATTTATTATACAATAGAGTTCAACAAACCTTACAATCTCTACAAAATCCGGACATTGCAATTATGAACCTTTAGATCCATTGTTTATAGCCACACCATCCTAAATGTACCCATTTTTTTAAAATTAACTTGCCAAATCCAGCTACAAAACATTCTACACTAACCTCCGATTCCCTATAATCCGCACGTGCGAGTACTTTCCTCCCAATCTCATCCTACGTTCCTCCTTGATTTCTATAAAGGCAATGGTGACCTACTCTGAGAGGATCCAACACGGATAAGTTGTTAAGTGATGATTTGATTTGTAAGTACTATCACAGCACACTTCTCCAATCAACGTCTTTTGTTTGGTTTTTAATTACAATTATTTCGATAACCATGTAACATTTATATAATCCCCGAACGCTCGAGGAAAATATTTAGAGCTTTCTTTCAAATAAGGCTTTTCCCTGATATATTTCTAACTATATAACCTGAATGTACACAAAGTGAACTATTATATTTCTGCAAATTTCACGAAGAGTGAGATTTCGTTGGTTGTGGATCGCCCGTCGTCAACAGTTTGATCAATACTGATTACATCTGGGTCGCGCCTTAGTGGCAAAACGCGTTTGAATGGGGAGAGAAAACGCAAAACATCGTATCAACTACTTGCGCATTGTAATAAAAAATAAACAGCCGGAAATAACCGACGCGTGCTAGCGATGAAAACTAATGAAAAATGAAGCAACGTGGAATTTTAAACATGGCAGTCAACATTCGATTTATACTTTTTCCGAAAAAGATAAAGTATAAAAGGTAACAGTCGAAATAAATAAATAAAAAATTTTTTTGTAAACTAAAGCAATTAGTAAACAAAGATATATGGTGAGTGTAAACACAGTTATTGCACATTTTATTCAAATGTATGATAAATAAATGTTTTATATTTTCCCTCTCTTTCTATCTATCTATCTCTCTCTCTCTCTACTGCTCGATCTCACTTTATTTTAAAGATTTTAATTCATTTTGGCGAAAACTATTCCGGTTTTACACAAGGTTATACCTAATATAATTATTTTTTTCTCGTTTTTCCAGTTAGTGAAGGATTGAAAAGTGATCTTGTATCCTCATCTAGAAATGTTTTCCCATTAGCCAGGGTGAAAAGAGAAGGAACGTAGGGTGGAAGGAGACGTGTTAAGCAGAGCCTTAATGGAATGTTGATAGGACCCAAAGAGTTGCCCGGCACGACAGAGGAAGAAAATTGCTCTGCACCTGCTATTACATTGGCCCCTATGATTAAAATGGCGTCAAACAAAGTTAATTGTTGTTCAAAGGGTGCTCAAAGAGGGCGGACGGGCTCGGAAAATGGATGGCGCGGGCGAAAAGGGCTGCGTGCGCGTATAGGGCCTGAACCTGTTTTCCAGGGGGGGCACCGATAATTAGTTTCGGGGCATTATTGCAACCCCACACTCCCTGCACTGATTGCAAATCCCGATGGATTATATTTCCGGACCGCCAGGGCACAAAAGGGTAGACGAATTTCAATTCTCCCCAACCACTGGAGCCTATAAACAAAAACTCTCTCAACAACAAAGGGCGAATTAAAAAGACAAAAAAATTGAGGCCGTTTTCGAATTATTCCCGCCCGAGTTGATACCGCTCTTAATTATATTCCACTTTTAAACATAAACCCCTTGAAAATATAAACGGATGGGCGATCGGCAACTTACTAAAAATAAATAAACCACAAAATTACGAATACAATGAAAACTTCTCAACAATAACGTTGTTTTCGGTCTGAAACAAATTATAAATATGTTACTAATGAATAATACAAACCAATTTCAACTTTAAACACCTGCAGTTTCTTCCACAGACTCAATTATTTACATATTGCCCATCCTACAACAGACAAACATGTTCTTTTAAGTAGAAGTACGGACAGGTGTGTATCAATAGGGTATGGCAGCAATCGGACCTAAAGATATTTACTTGTATGTTCCTAAAAACCCCTTTGACCTAAAACAAAAAATTGACTTCTGTTTTAAGCAATTATGTAGTTGGAACAAACTCTGCAGTCAAGAGTAAATGTTCTCCTAAATGTTACACAAGATACGGGAGCCTTGATGACTACGCCGGCTGCTGCCCTGGAGATTTTATTAATCCAACGCCATCTTCTTGCTTCCCAGAAAAAGTAAATTTAGTTGCACATGGCCTTATCCAAGGACTGGCTTCTATCAGCCACCTCTGTCATACTCATCACTAAAATTTAGAAAGGAACCTTGAATGATGTAACATTGATAATGGTCATAGACGCAAAACTACCAGTCAAAAAAGGAAAAAAAGCCGAATCCGTGGCAAGTAGAGTGTTATGCTCAAAAGAATGTAAATTGATACTCTAACAGCCAAACTGCGTTCAAAGTACTAGCCTCGCTTGAGGTAAGATCACATCATCATTGGGTGAAATAAGATAAGACAACAAATTGCCGGAGCCCCAGGGACACATAAGACAGATGAGACTGATAAACCAATAGAGTTCATGGAGGGAGGAAGGCCCGAACACAGAATCTGTAAAATTTAAAACTGTAGTAAAAAAACAATTCCCCAATGGACGAACTTAAAGAATCATACCAGATCTAACCTCTTCCAACGACATGCAAAAACTTCCTCGTGGAAGTATCGCCTGTAGTTACTACTTCTCGGTTATAAAGTAAAGAAACATTATGGCATTTGCTGGATATCGCCGATTCAATAGGTATTTTCAATTATAGGAATCACAGAAGATAGCCTGTAGGTTCTGCCAAATAAAGAAAACCGAAAATTTATTATACGCTACTCTAAAAGTATATATACATTAAGGGAAGACAAACTTAACTGAAAATTCACTATCAAGGCTGTAGAAGTTAATAGAAATCATGGAGATAGATAGTTAATAGAGGAGGAGTCCTACTGGCAAAAAGCTCTACTTAAGAAAAAATCTAATTTATGCTTTCATCTTCTGTGTCAGATTTATCTTGATCCGTTCTTAATGTATCTACAGTGTACCAGTCCTCAATTCAACTCGAAACCTAGATTCACAATTCATAAATTGAAAAACTGCAAGAAACAAACGGATGTTACAAGCTACTTGTCACGCGATCAAATTTGGACGAACGACTACGAAGTTTGGGACTCGACCAAACATTTCAACTCCCAACTCGTCGAATTCTTTCAATCTAAAAACGCAAAGCTCTTAAACTTTAGTTTAATAAATAAACAACGATATTCTTCAGTTTTTTCGTAGTTTGATTCAATCCCATTTCATCGATCATTCAACCCTGATCCTTACCCTCTAGTCCAACAGTTACCCTTGCCCACCCCACCTGTTAATCCTAATGACTGAAGCTAAAGTGGCCGAGCTATTTTCGTGACATTGAATGTGGTTCATGGCAACGATAAATGGAATAATTCTGAGGAATAAGGCAGACCATGAGGATCAGAATACGGAAAAATAAAGAAAAGTCTCTAAACTAAATTTCTTTAATAACAACGTCGGTCTGTATAAAAATATCACATATTCGTTCTGAAAACTAAATACATTTCAAAAGTATTTTCAAAAGATTTAAATCGTACAGCTTTTTCATTGACAAAAATTATAAAAACATAATTTATTGTTTGTTTTTTTTGTTTTTTTTTATCGTTTAACTCTCTGTCAACCAAAACATCAATGTAAGTACCCTGTTCAAGACTACCTTATTTTGTAAGTACATGAGGGAAAGAGTATTTACTTCGTCATTATACGTTTGATAATGAATACAACGAGAAATTTAAAAAAATTAGAAAAAATGATAAGCGTCCTTTTAACACTGAAAATGTACAGACGGTTTTCCCTTAAACCCACCAGCTGAGTTTTTTTTTATCCATCTAAACAGTTGAACAACCAAACGGTAAATTTAACCGATCGGTTTTTAGCTCCAGAACGTTATTATTTTCATACCAGATACTAACAGCAAAAGGAATTTCATTTTATAACCATATTAGGAAATCTTTGCAAAATCCGAGAATTTCTCAAAGTTTAAATTCAACATGACAAGGGCGTAATTTATTCACCTTTTGAGATGTAAACAGTCTTTCGTTATAGGATTACTTTCGACGGAGTTTCTTTGTTGTATTATTGTTAACAACCAACAGCTCTTAACCGAGATACTCCCTAGGGGAAAAGTCTTTGAGGCGTATTTATATATATATATATATAGAGAGAGAGAGAGAGAGAGAGAGAGAGAGAGAGAGGATCTCGGCATATATTTATAAAATATATATATAATATTCACTCGTGTAACACGTTAACAATATTAAAACAAGGGAATCTATGTTTACCTGATAATTAACAAAAAAAACCTAACGTGCGCAGACATATGAATGGATGAACACCCAGGA